>CAXKVX010001368.1:0-107951 GCA_964058865.1 Eleocharis quinqueflora
ATTTGTGATGTTCATTTTCCTTTACTATTTTCGATCTCATTTTGATTTTTTGTTGTTTCTTATGTTACCTCTTATTAGGAGCTGGCTTTTATCTGAATGCAACAAATGAGAAATGGAAGAATTGGCGCATGTATGACTATGTGGTGAAGGAGCTGCCAGCATTACTCGGTGAAAATTTTGAGCAGCTGGACACCTCGCGTGCCTCGATTTTTGGTCATTCCATGGGTGGACATGGTGCACTGACCATATACCTGAAAAACCTTGACAAATATAAGGTACTAAGACAAATATCTTGGGTGGCATAAATGAGCTTATTAAGCAATAAAATCATGATGAGGCCCCAAAAATGAATCAGAACTAGGCATATAGTATTATGTTGCTTTTGTAATTCTAATTTATTTCTTCTAACATTATTATTTTGTTTCAAATTTGCAGTCGGTCTCTGCTTTTGCACCAATTGTGAATCCCATAAACTGTCCTTGGGGTCACAAGGCCTTTTCAAACTATTTGGGCACAAATAAATCAGACTGGGAAGTATGTTCTGTTACTGATTTCTACCTTATAAAAAAATGGCCATTATTTTGCCAGTCCCAGCTTTGTTCATGTGAGATTGACACCTAAACCTAATTAAACTATAATTGAGCGTCAACTGTGCACAACCAGCCCTATTGTTTTCTGATTCTGTATCCTTTAATCTGCAATGTGTCAATAACTCAATTCAATCTCAGTGATACAGTGTACCATAGTTGTACACTAATAAAGCTAGAATTTTTTGGATAGAAAGTTGGAAAAACTTGTTATCAAGCTCGTCAATACCTGCTGGTTCTAGGCCACATTGAAACTGTACTGCAATTTTATACTTTTTCAACTTCGACTGAATTGTTTTTTGCTTCCTCTTCCTTTTTTGGTCAGGAATATGATGCTACATGCCTTGTTTCAAAGTGTAACAAAGTCTCAGTACCAATCCTTATTGATCAGGTACTTGATAAAACACCAAATAAGCCCAATGAGGGTACATTGAGCAATGAAATAAAATAAAATAATTTAAAGATCCTGTGGTTGTACAAATGCATAACCAGTGTTGCAGTTGTTTTAGCTAGTTTAACTTTTGAAATTTGCGTTTGGTCAGGGAGAGGCTGACAATTTCTTGAAAGACCAGCTGCTACCACATAAATTTGATGAGGCATGTAAGAGTGCATCTGTACCGTTGATTCTTCGCATGCAACCGGATTATGACCACTCCTACTACTTCATTGCCAGCTTTATTGATGACCACATTTCTCACCATGCCAATGCTCTTGCTTGAGAAAAACTTCAGAAAAAATAGATATTATGAAGGAATGAGGGTGACTTTCTTGTATGCGATTATAAGATTAGTTGAGAATAATTCCAGTGTCACTTTTGCTTCCCTCCTATAAAAGGAACTGTGGACTTGATAAATTAGTTTTGAGGTTATATTTTATCTAAAATGTTAGAATGTTTGGTTGTGGATCAGGGAATTGACATTGCCATCATGACAATTTTTTTTCAGATCAAGTCGAGATATTTAAGTCTAAAAGAGGTTTACAGCTAGTTGTTAGGAATTGTCTATTTATCAGACATGTTGCTAGAGTTTCAGTTGAAGGTAGGGAAGATAGTAGAGAGGAAGGAGAAAGAGAGAATCTTCTAGATTAAACTTAACTGTTTTTTTTTTAAGTTTACAATGTCGTAAATATAAGCGAACAACGATACATAATCTAATGGGGCCGTTACAACATGACAGTCTCCACGTTGAAACAAAGATAGGCATGACCGCATGGACTTTAGTGTGAGAGCACTTCTTAGTCCCATTTTACCTGATTAATGGTACATTTGGTTGGAATTCACAATGAATAACAACTTATGATGACTACAAGTAATAGTGTAATACCATCATGCAGTCATAACAAACCGAAGACTATTTGTCTAGAACGCAACCTTTTATTATTTATGCTGAAAATTAGAGGTGCAGAATCCAACCCGACTCGAGAAATCCGTCCGACCCGGTCCGATCTGAACCAGACTTGATCTGATATTTTGATAAAGTCAAACTACCTGAACTTGATTCGACCCAAGATGATTTGTAACCCGAGATGAAGCGATACATGACCGACTTGAGCCCGACCCGACCCAACTCGAGGCGACCCGTAATCCGAGATGGCGCAACATATGAGGACCCTAGCCCAACCGACCCGACCCGAGACGACCCGTAATCCGAGATGGAGCGACACATGAGGATCCGAACCCGACCCGACTCGACCTAACTTGACCTGATACAACATGTAAATTGATCTAATCATATCTTTCTCACATCATAATCTAATTTTACTAACATATTAACATCAGAGAAATTCAAGATTTACTAACACCATTCAATAACGCGATTCGATCTTGTCCGATTGAACTTAAAACTCAAAATAATACTTGAAAGTTGTCGGTGCAACCCGATTCGAATCCGACCCGATCTCGCTCGACCTGACCCAAGACCCGAAAGTTGTCAATGCAGCCCGACCTGAAACTCGAGCCGGTCTCCCTCGAATTGACCTGTCACCCGAAAAAGACCGACGCGATTCGACCCGAAACCCAACATGACCTCACCCGACCTGACCCATGACCCGAAAGTTGTCGACCCGATCCCAACCGGACTATTGTAAACAATCAAACTAACCCGACCCGACCCGACTCGACCCGAACCCGCCAGCCCGTCTCGACTTGCCACCTCTACTGAAAATTATATTGTCTACTACTTTAAAAAGGATTCTGATTGGTTTTGAAAACCTATCAGAGCTAAAATTGATTTTGAAAAATGTGAAATGATTTCTTTGAATATTAATGAGAATATAAGATCTAACTTGGCCAATATCATAAGGTGTAATATAATTTCTTTATCTATCAAATACTTAGGAGTTCATTTGCATTGAAAGAACTTGAATAAATCAGACTAAAACATTCTTATAGAAAAATTAGATAAGAAGCTTCAATGTTGGCAAGGCAAATTCCTATCATTAGATGGGAGGCCGACCCTTCTCAACTCTGTTGTTACAACAATTCTCTTGTACCGGTTATCTTTATACATACTGTTTGTTAATGTCTGAATTAGAATAGATAGAATTAGAAAAAACTTCCTTTGATTTGGAGGTGACACTACTAGAAAAAAAATGATATTAGTTGACAACTGTATGCAAAAGTAAAGATCAAGGTGGTTTGGGTGTATTAGACTTAGATATAATGAACAAGACTCTTTTAGCTAAATAGTGGTTGAGATTTTATGATCCTTTAGTTTCAGAATTATGAAAAAATATATTACAAAATAAATACAGAAAAATAAGTAATACTGCTATTTTCTCACCCTTTTGGAAACATGTAACTCTATACACCATGAGATGCCAATTAGTGTTAAAAAAATTAGGTAATGGCGTAAGTATTACCTTTTGGCTAGATAGGTGAAAAAGAGAATTAGCTTTCTTCCTACTTTTTCCAAATCTTTTCTTGACTTGTTCCGATCCACATATTAAAGTTGATAATTTTTTTTATAAATAATAGACTGCTCTTAAGGTTTAATAGACAATTAGTTGGTACACTTGGTTGTGAATGGATCAAGTTATAGGCAATAGTTGCATATGTTAAAAAAACTTTTAGATAAAGATTCTATAATCTGGAGATGGAATACTAATGAGAAATTTTCACTTCATTTAATGTACAACTGGTTATAGTTTGGAGGATATAGAAATTATTACTTTGATATTATTTGAAAATCCAAACTTTCTTTGAAGTTCAAAGTATTTATGTGTCTAGTAAGGAGGAGAAGAATTTTTACAAAAATATTTCTTCTCAAGGTTGGTAGGGAGATGTAAAATGTCTATTGTGATTAAGATGAATACATTGATCATCTCTTTGTAGATTGTATTGTTATTAAACAAATATGTACATTGATAAGTAGACATAATAATTTTGAGTTTAATGATAAAAGTTTAGATGATTTATGAAATATTGATGCTCATATTCCGCTCAAAGATGCTTTATTTGTTGAATTAATTAGGAGTGCACTACTTTGAAATATTTGGCTAGAAAGAAACAAACTATGTTTTACTGGTAAGAAATCGAAATATGCTAGAAGTTTGGTCTTATAATTATTAATATCTTAGGTTATTGGTGTAAGCATAACAATGATTTATCTTATTTTAAACTTAATCTAATTGTTCCTCAGGATGTTCAGAAATTACAAAGACATACTCCATGCACATGAAGCCAGATGAAGGAGATGGACCGCGTGGATCTGTTGGACGGACCGACACCAAGAACTATACCAACAGAGTCTTCGTATGGATCTGTGATGTTATGTTTCTGATTTTAGATTGTTTGTCCGAGTTTCTATAAACTTGTCTTTTGTTTATGATGAGACTGATTGGTGATGATTTCTGAACTTTTGATGTAATATGCTATGTTTTGTTGTGCTGGATATGTCGTTGATATTTAGAAACAAATATTTTATATTAGTTCTCAAATGTATCAATATCGGTATGCTACATTGACTTTTAGGGGTTAAATTTATATCGTAGTAAGGATTTATTGTTTCAATGAAACATGTGAATTCCCTCCTCTTTAGTAAAAAAGAAAGCAATCGGTAATTTTCGTTTCCTTGTTACAAGTGTGCGCATTCTAATTAATGTTCTGATTCCAGTGTAGAGACTAGAGAACAATTGCAAATTAAGAAAGAAAAACAAAGTGAAAAACACAGAGTCTATACAGAGTCTATAGAAATCGGAAAACCTCTCGATATTCATGCCAAAATCTTACAAAATGAAAAATAAAGATTTAACGCAATTCCATTTCAAATTCCATTTATAAATAGCCCTCTTCCATTTCCAATTTCAGCCCAAAATTCAATTACAGGCCTCTATTGAATAGAATACTCTGGAAGAGTGGTCTATTCCACTCGTTCTATTCAAGCGTATTCCTATTCCACTGTGTTCTTTTCAATTTCTCTATTTTAGTTATTACTGCACCGAACAGGCCCAGAACTTCCACGCAAAAAGGCATCGGAGAACAAAGTAACAAACCCAAAACCCTACTAGCGCCATTGCCAGACTCGATTTTCTCCTCCATCTCGCCTCCTTCCTTCGTAGTCCTTGAATCTAGTGCAGGGGTAGAGTTAGGGTTTCTTTTTAGGATCAGAAATGTCGTTCGCTACTCAGACACCTGACATACTTGGAGAGCGCCAGTCCGGTGAAGGCGTTCGTACGCAAAACGGTGAGTACTGATTAGTCTTGTAATAGTCTCGCACAATGCGAGATCCTTATTGGAGATGCATTATTTACTGTGTTTCAGTGCATGATTCGTTTGATTCATCTTTTTGTGTTTTCCCCCTCTCCAGTGGTCGCATGTCAAGCCGTGGCCAATATCGTCAAGTCCTCTCTTGGTCCTGTTGGCCTTGATAAGGTTTGTATCTAATTTAGTTTTTTATCTGATAGGACTGACCCTTCGAAAGTTAAATAGGCTCTGTGATAATTGTTTGATCGGGCAAACCAAGTAAACTGTGTTTGGTTAAATTGTATACTTAACCCTACTGGTTTGGTATTGAATGAGTGCATTACAAAGGGGGGTCTCATTTATGGTTGTAACTTGTAATGACTTCAATCAGACTATTTCTCTTGAATTAGGATCTAAATGATCTGTTTAGTGAAGCACATTAGGATGTAATATTCCAAAAGCTTAAACAAAACTAAGTTGTTTGAGTAACTAGACATATTTATACTTTTTTTAGTTTCTCCTTCAATTGCTAGGCGTATCGTTGAACTGATACTATCATTAATGGATTACTTTTTAGATGTTGGTTGATGACATCGGTGATGTAACCATCACTAATGATGGCGCCACTATACTCAAGATGCTAGACGTTGAACATCCAGCTGCCAAGGTATGACTTTCAACTTAGTATTATCTTATTTTATGGGTCTCTCTCTCAGGCACTACATCCATTTCTTTTGTTTCAAATATAGGTCCTTGTTGAGTTGGCTGAGCTTCAAGATCGCGAGGTGGGAGATGGAACTACATCCGTTGTTATTATAGCTGCTGAATTGCTTAAGGTGGTGATTTGAGAAAATTGTGTTTCATTTATATATTCAATGCTTCATTTGTCATGTCTTAATTTTCTTCCTTTTTTTTCAAAAATGCTGCAGAGAGCAAATGAGCTTGTGAGAAACAAAATTCATCCCACATCTATCATCAGTGGCTATAGGGTAAATTATCTATGCTCCAAAGTCCAAACCATAAATTTAAATGTAATTTTGTATGCAAGTCTGTTTACTTAAGTTGTGCTTTGATGATAATCTCATTGTGCCAGTTGGCCATGCGGGAGGCTTGCAAGTATGTTGAAGAGAAGTTGGCTACTAAGGTATTAATACTTGGATCTCTGTTAATAATATGTCTTTGTATTGTTGGATTAAATATCACCATGCCCTGGAAATGGCTCATATAATGTTTCATTTTAGTATATTGCACAAAACCTGGTCTAGCTTATGAACGCTGTTGTTATGATTTCCTTAGGTGGAAAAGCTGGGCAAGGATTCCCTGATAAACTGTGCAAAGACAAGCATGTCTTCTAAGCTGATTGCCAATGACAGTGATTTTTTTGCTAGTCTCGTGAGCTTTCAGAACACTTATGTTTAAATTTTTTGTTTTATCTTTCTCTTAACCTGTCCTTTTTTGTTGATTCTAGTTTGCAGTAAGCTAATGCTATTATTTTGATGATTCAGGTTGTTGATGCTGTTCAATCTGTGAAAATTACAACTGCCAGGGGCGAGGTCAAATATCCAATCAAGGTCAGTGCAAACACTATGTGAGAGTTAAAAACAAACCATTATCTGGTTGAACCTAGTTCCAGACTTCTTTGCAATATTTTCCTTTTTATTATTTATTTTTACAGGTCGTCTTGAAACCTTTTTTCTATTTTGATTCTCACTCAGTCCTTTTCATACACTATTAGTCTGAAAAGAACTATGAAGTGTTTTTTTGTAGTCCTTAAAATCTCACAATGTTGTGTTTACCCCTCCAATTGTTGTACATGTAATTCTTTCTCCTTTGCTGAAGGGAATAAACATACTGAAAGCACATGGATTGAGTTCAAAAGAGAGCTACTTGTTGAAGGGTTATGCTCTCAATTCCGGCCGGGCTGCACAGGGAATGCCTACTAGAGTCGCACCGGCAAAGATTGCTTGTCTCGACTTCAATCTCATGAAGACCAAAATGCAGATGGGGGTTCAGGTCATGGTCACAGACCCCAGGGAACTTGAAAAAATCCGTCAGAGGTAAATTGCCTTCTGTTTTTCATGCTTATTTTTGTATGCTCCATTGAGGTTTTGTCAAGGGCCAAGCTGAATAGATGTTTGGTTTATCTATATAATTATTAGAACTAAATACTCCCAGATTAGGTATGAGAAATTTTTTTCCTAGATAGTTTATAATCAGATTAATAGGTTGTTGCATCATGAGAGGTTGATTAATTGTATCTGATACCTGGCACAGTGGGGTATGAATTGAAGTTTTTGGCATTTTGTAGAGAATCTGACATAACAAAGGAGAGGATTGAGAAAGTTTTGAGGGCTGGAGCTAACGTTGTGTTGACAACCAAGGGAATTGATGATATGTCGCTGAAGGCAAGTGCTTATAAACAGCATTATTTTGCTAGCACTTTTTCTGTAAATATATTTTTTAAACTTCATCAGTCTAGGAGTGATATTTGCAGAATAAGATTCTAACCAAACCAATCTTAAGTTCTTTAGAATCTGCTTTTATGTGCAATATAATATTTTCTTGCAATCATTTACTTTTTGATGTTTTTTCTCATTAGGATATCAAACTTCTTTGATATTTTCTGGTAGATAATCGAGTGGCAAAAATTGAAACAAATCAAGATTGGTGTGACTATTTCGAAGTCCAAAACTCAAATTTTATTGATTGTAAATCCAATTTCAGTACTTTGTGGAAGCTGGAGCGATTGCGGTGAGGCGTGTGCGTAAGGAGGATCTTCGTCATGTTGCCAAGGCCACTGGTGCTACTGTGGTATGCCTTTGATATCTATCTATCTATCTATCTCTCTATCTTTTTTTTGATTGATACTTGGCAGCAGCTGCCAAGGAATCTCTGTCTGTCTCTCTCTCTCTCTCTCTCTGTCTGTCTGTCTCTCTCTCTGTCCCCCAACAACAGAGTAAAATAAACTTGTTGTCATAGAGTTCTCATCTTCTGGTCTAAAGTTCTCATCATAGTTTGAGCTTTGAACTGATTGTCTTGCGATTGATACAGGTAACTACCTTTGCTGACATGGAAGGAGAAGAGGCGTTTGATCCATCATTCTTGGGACAGGCCAGCGAAGTTGTTGAGGAGAGAATAGCTGATGATGATGTAGTATTGGTCAAGGGCACAAGAAACACTAGTGCGGTTAGTTCTTGTTAGCCCTTTGTCTAGCTCCATGTCCCTTTTGGTTCTTTTCCTCTGTGAGCAAAATGTCCCTTGCTCGACCAAGAAAATGTTTGGGACTACAGTTTTTTGGTCTTGTTGTATTAATTTGAAACTTCCCTGCTCTAATACTTGGTTTTACTACTAAAAAATGACCATCTTCTAAAAACTAACTGCAAAGCTCTCACAAACATGAATAAAATCTTTTTCGTTCCACTTTGATGTTTGTTATTTGGAATACAAAGGGTTTTCTTGTTATTTCTTACATGTCTAAAGCCAAAATGTCCTTCCCCTCGTGTATTAAGCAGAGTTGTGGTTTGCAAGTCAAAAGGACAATTAATTGTTAACAATTATTTACCAAGTGAACCTACTTTTTTGTACACATTTATGTAGATATTTCTACCATCTTTATTGTTAATAACAATCATGTAGTTCTATCTATAGATAGAGAACAATGCTTAACTAGGGTAGACAGTTAATGGACAAAGGGGGTATGTGCATAAGGTTTCCCTTCTTACATTAGGTTCCTTTAATGGGTGGTAGAAATGGCGTTGAAGGGGTCAACACATGGTATTATTTCTCATCAGTTTGACAATTGAGTAGGATTTTCTCTTTTTTCTTTCTCTATCCATTCCCCGTTGAGGTTAGATGGGGCGTTGGTTTCCTTCAGCATTGACACAAAAAACTGATGGCTTTTCTGAAGTTTGTATTATAGTTGCTTTGTTTTTTGGTAATACCTCCCTCTTATACTTTTTTGTGTCTTTTCAACCATTCCCTTCATGTTTTTGTTACAGGTCTCTTTGGTACTGAGAGGCGCTAATGACTACTTTCTTGATGAGGTTGAGAGATCTTTGCATGATGCATTGTGCATCGTGAAGAGAACATTGGAATCAAATACGGTATGCTTACCTTTTTATTCATGACAAAGAGTTACAAATTTACCTTTTTTACACGTGGAGTTCTATATGAAGCTCAAATATTTTCTCTTGCAAGTGTAAATGATATTCTTTATCCAACTTAATCCTGTGAGTGCAATGATTGGGATTAAAAAAATCTGATCGAACCAGCTGTTTTGTGACCGAATCTATCTTTCTTGTTCTTCAGCTTTATTTTTTTTATCGTACCTGTAGGCCAAATTTGAGTAGAAGGAACACGTGACATGTCTATTCATTATTATTTTTTGCATATGAAGGTATCTAAGCTTAAAAAGTGTTCTCTCTATACAGGTTGTTGCAGGTGGTGGTGCTGTTGAGGCAGCACTTTCAGTGTATTTGGAGTACCTGGCGACAACCCTTGGCTCCAGAGAGCAGCTCGCTATTGCCGAGTTTGCTGAAGCTCTTTTAATCATTCCAAAGGTATTTGGGATATATAGTCACAGCTTTATCTGTTTATACTTTATTAGGCTTTGGTACCTCTGAGCCACAATATCTATAAATTAATTATTGTAAATTGACATTTATAGGTCCTTTCTGTCAATGCTGCCAAGGATGCAACTGAACTTGTTGCAAAGCTTCGGGCTTACCACCACACTGCCCAAACCAAGGCTGATAAACAACATTATTCAAGGTTAACAATTCAATTTAAATGGTATCATATGGAAAATTGCTTGCTTCTTGTAGGAATGATGTATCTTAGTTGGCTATAAAACATTATAATCTTTCCTTGGAATATCTGAACATGTGAAAATTTTAAGATTAATCATTACTTGCATTTAATAATTTAGTTGACTTGGCATTTAATTATTCTATGCAGCATGGGTCTTGATCTTTCAAAAGGTACGATCCGGAACAATCTGGAAGCTGGAGTTATCGAGCCAGCTATGAGCAAAGTAAAGATTCTTCAGGTCTGTTATTCATCTTGAATTTATCTTCCATTTTTGTGTGGCAAATGAGTAGTTGTAGATTCCAATTTGGATTAAGAGTACAACCAATTGAAGATGAGATAATTGCATGTGTATCATGAGTAGAAATGTCACGACCAAATGTTAGATGATTAATGTCTACTGTAACGATGGCGAAGTTTTCAACTCAATTTTTGTTGTATTCAATTGCTTTTATTTTTTCGTGATGCAGTTTGCCACTGAAGCAGCCATAACAATTCTTAGGATAGATGATATGATCAAGCTTGCCAAGGAGGATCAAGGGCCAGAAGATGACTAAACTTTATTGATTTAGAGGTTTTACATAAATCTTTTGTTTGGTTGTTTGTTTTGGGATGGAAATATTTACGTTTGCCACTTAATTTTGATGCAGTATGATCGTCCCTTGAGGGATTTTGTAGCATTAGTTTGGAGTGCTTGTGTTTTGTTACTAGTGGCATATTCTATTAACTACCATGTAGTTTATATTTTCTATTTGTTTCTAATTTACATTGATTTTTTGTTTAATTTTAAGGGATAATCTAGTTGCATCTAGTAGGCAATTGATGCACTTTTTTGTTTGCTCCATCTCTGACAGCATCATATGATTACGTTCAGATTGTCATGATATGAACGTTTTTAAGTCGGAGTTTGGAATACATAATTGTACTGTCAATCATTCATATACTGACTTAAGTAGAAATTTTAAATAAAAGCAATAAAGTAGTTAAACATAATTAGTATTTAAAAATTACTGTATTTTGAAATGAATTTTCATATTTTTCAGTTTACGCCTTCCAGTACCATCTCTTCATTTTCGTGTATTTCCTCCTCTCATATGACGTCTGCGAAAGAGGGGCGGGACCAGCATACATCCAGTGGGATCACAGGACTCCAATCAATTAATTTTGTATTTGCAGAGAATCTCACTGCAATACAATTTTGATTATTTAGTTTAAACTGTTTTTTAGTTAACAAAATTTTGTAAAAAGGACAATTCATTTTTGTTAACAAGGCATAGTTGTGTTTCTTGTAAAAGGAATCAACATACAATTCAATTATCTAAGAGTCTTGTAAATTTCAGAAACTAAAAATAAAAAATTTCAATTATGTTAAATTCAACAATTGAGTGGGATCCTTGTCATTTCAACTATTCAGTTAAGTATCGAACAGGAAAAAAATTGTCAGTAATCAGCGTCTTTTTGTTTTTATTTTGCTTGATGTTTGAAAACTTCAGCGCGCTTGTGCGGAGAATTTTAGTGCTGATGAAAAATGCACATTTTGATTTTGTCCATATTTCTCTCCAATGGGATCTCTAGTGTGATTCATTTCTACTCTTGGTACATAACAAACAAAGAACTTATTCGAATCTGAGAAGAGATTTGGAAGAGATATATATATGAGATTTTGAGTATTGAATTGCATTACATAGAACTTTTTCTTTGAAAAAGAAGCATGCTTTTCTTAATAGTGTTTCTTAATTAAAAGAAAGAGAAGACAGGGAGAGAATAAATGCATATATGGGCAAAATGGGTATAGATGGATTAAAATTTCTCTATGTGCTCAATATCTCAAAACATGCGCGCAAAATAGCACGCCCCAAATAGACAATAAAATTTTACGATAATCACATTGTTCATAGCGACCTTGAATTTTACTATCATTGGGCATGATCTCAATTGGTAGTTCTCACCTCTTATGAATTGCACACGTAATTTGTTTGTGCAGAAACAATCCAAACGATCCAAAGGACTCTGTTTATATTTGGTTTTCTCAAATGTCTTAAATGATCTACAACTCAATAGTGGTTGCATCCGTCTTAAATTGTTGCAGAGCAAAACAGAGAAAGGCACAAAAAATGCACTCAATTGGGGAATCAATATATATTTCTTTTTTATGATGACAAACCTGTTTTGATCATACATGTTAGATTCTTCAACAACAAATAGAACACCTTTTTTATGAAAGGAAGGGGCATATACAAAATCATTTTCATTCAAGTTGTTCTTTGCAAATCCTGTTAGGCATGCCATGCTACCTTATTGATTTCATGATTTGTGGGCCCTAAAAATCTTGTCCAGATTATCTCAAGGAATTTCGTTTTATTTAGATTAGTATAACATAATTTTCTTTGCTAATTGAACATTAGAGCATCTCCATTCCTTAAATTCTTGAAGTTTCTAATATGATGTGATAATTTTTAAATTAGTTTCAGTGATATAGATGAGTTTCTTATTTAGTCATTTTTCTTCATAATTTCTTATTTAGCAATTTCGCTATAGAGTTTATAAATTCTGACGTGACTTAATAATTGACTAAAATTGATCGATCTCCCACAACACTGATAGTATTTGCTGATGTGACAATTAATAAACTCTAACCTTTTAGGGAGTGTTTTGAAACTTCAAAAATTTCAGAGATAGAAATGCTCTTATGCATGAAATTCTTGAACTTACGTTAGATAAATATTAGAGTTTTTGTATTTCCTAAAAGAAAATATGATATTATGAATAAAGAATAAAAAAATACATAATTTTGAAATTTATAAAAATATATACATGAAATTCAGTCTATTCTAACATGCTTGAGAGCAACAAATCGCAGCTGGAAAAGAAAATTAACGTACATAATTATTAGTTGAAGAAAGCAACTGTTATTGTTTTTTTTTTTTAACTTTATTAGCGCAAAACAAAAATCTTCCAAAAGTTTTTACCAAGCTACCGCCAATTGTTAATTAGAAATTTAGAACATGTCAACTACATTAAATCCTTAGTACATTTTTACTAATTAACCGTTTGGTATATTTGGAGAGAGGTGTTTGATTTATTTCAAATCACATGACTGCTTAACCACATATGTATGGAGAAAATTCAGAAAGTTATATTTATATTGTAAAATACGAATTCAATATGTGTGATGTTAGTCACTGAATTGTACATATGTCGTATGCAGACACATATGTCATTTAATATGCGAATGTTATATGCGAATATTGATTTTGCAAAAACCATAAAATATATGAACTAAAAATAATTTTATAAAAAAATCAACTAGGAATATTAAATAGTTATATTTTAACTTTATTATATATATTATGTATTTAATTAATACTATTGTTCTATACTTATGAGTTAATTATACATTATTTAATTAGTAGGGATGAAATATATAAAAGTAAAATGTTAGACAGTGGCGAATAATTGGTGGGGATAGCGATGATATGTTTTGTTTAAGGAAAAAATTTGTTCCCAGCACTGAATTAAAAATTTAAAACATTCAAAATTATGTATGATGTATCTAATGTAGTTTCAAGTTTAGCAATTGTACAAATTAACCATTCAAAATTTACATAGATATAAGCGATATAAGCCTTATCTTCGGATATCTAATGTAGTTATATGTATGATGTATCCTTCTCATATTCAATTTTTAGAGATTTTCTGAGATAATTAATTATCCGTTGCCGCCCGCAACATCTCGTATTGCGGGCAGCAATTATCAGCGGTCCGCAACCATTTTCAATTGCTGCTCATAACGACCCCAAACGAACTCTTCCGGCTAGCAGATTATCACATTCACTGCGGCTAGTGTTGTCGACGCAATACTGTTTCGTCGTTTTTCGTTTCGTTTCGTGATAAACAAAACAAAAACAAAATGTTCTCTTTTGTCATGAAACAAAACGAAACGGTATGACAAGAGCGAAACGATTAACGAAACAAAAATTTTCATTTCGTTTAATAATTATAGTGCAAAATATCACGAAATTTCATATTTCGTTTATTAATAAAACGATGAACGAAATAATTAATGTAAAACGAAGCAATTAACGAAATAAAATTTGATTTCGTAAACAAAACGTAATGAAAACGAACTGAACTATTTTGTTGCCGTAAAAGACCATCACTAGCCAATCATCAAATAAATAACATATAATTTGTTGTGTTTTTAATGAAATGCTTACTGCCATAAAAGACCATCACCAGATTGACTCGTGAAATAAGTTTCTCACTTATGCTATTATGGGTTTGTACTTTGTAGAGCTGTTTCGTTACTTTGGTGTTTTATGACTTCATCCCCGAAGAGCCGTCACATTTATTGAAGATGTTGAAAAGAGAAGCCAGAACATAGAAAAAGAGAAATTATAGGGTGGGACCCATGAAAATAATAGCAAAGCCAATGCAGAGACTTTCAAAAATCACATGCATGATGCATCTAGATTCTAGCACAGTGAGTCCCAATCAATGTTGTAAATGCATATATCACTTTGTTTGCGGTTAGTCACTACATTACACAATGGATCCGATTCCTCTACCGCGCGGTACCGACGGACCGTCCAGATTTGATTCAGGAAGGGTCTGATATTATAAAATTTAGCTTACACGAATCTTGATGCAAATTAAAGACCGAAATTTGCTGCGCGGCACGTACAGTGACGGTGCCGCGCGATAGAAGATCTCGTTCCTTACACAATACGGTATACGAGTGTGCGGATGTATATAGAATTTAGTATGCGGATGCTATATATATGCGAAGATTGGTTTTGCAAAAACCGTAAAATATATGAACTAAAAATAATTCTATAGAAAATTTCAACTGAAAATATTAAAAACAATACTAAAATCATTTTAGAATTGGTAAATAAAAATGTCATATAATTATTTTATAGATTAAATATGATGAAAAATAGAACATATAATATTTTATAGGTTAAAATGATTAAAATGTGCTTATACTAACTAAGGATTTTGTCATATTAACTACTCTGATGGTCATACTAACATCTCATGTGATCATACTAATTAATAATATGGTCATACGTACTAGCTCCTCTGGTGATCATACTAAATAAATTAAGTGGTCATACTAACTAAAAATGTGGTCATATTAACTAAGAATGTGATCATACTGGCTTCTTTGGTGGTCATACTAACTGCTCAAGTGCTCGTACTAACTAAAGATGTTGTCATACTAGCTTCTTTGGTGGTCATACTAAATAAAATAAGTGATCATATTAATTGCTCAAATGCTCATACTAACTGAGGATGTGATCATACTAGCTCCTCTGGTGGTCACTCTAAATAAAATAGATGGTCATACTAACCTCTCAGGTGCGCATATTAACTGCTCAAGTGTTCATACTAGCTCATCTGATTGTCATATTAAATAAAATAAGTTGTTATACTAACATTCAGAATGTTCAGACTACATTTCCAAATGTTCATAATAACACCCAGGATTCCAAAATGTTCATACTAACTTCACAGATGTTCATACTAACTTCACATGTGTTCATACTAACATTGAGAGTGTTCATACTAACTTTTCATGTGTTTATTATGACATCAGAGGTGTTCATACTAGTTGAAAAATGAATTCATACTATTGAAACAAGTGTTTATATTAAATGCACATTTATATTTATATTTTTCTCCTTTTATTTCTTTCTTTTGTGAAAGAGATAACAACAATGGTGAATACGAAGAAAGTCAGAAACAATCCCAAGATCATTCGTTGCCTCTCATCTTCGTTCTCAAATCTTCCATCACTTCCTCATTCTCAGATATGTCGTCACTTTAAACACTATTTTCGTCTTTGACAGTTTTCTCGTCGTTTCTAACAATCTCTCGTCGAAGAGAATGTTGGGTTCAAAAGAAACGATAAAGAAAGAAAATGAAGAAGAAAGATACAGTTGGAAGAAAAACAATAAGTATAAAAAAAATAAGACAAAATAGAAAAGAGAATGAGAGACGGAAGTGGAGGACAAAAGATTGAGAATTAAAAGATTTTTTCTTTTTATTTCCTTTTGATTTCTTAACTCAAACAAGAATAGACCATGTTAGCATTGTTCCTGAAAAAGAAATTACGGAGTCTCACCTAATCTTTTTTTCCTATCTTTTGATGAACTAGCCTAAACCCATCAGAAATAAAAATGATTTGCCGAACGGTTCTCTAAAAATATTTTCCAACTAGTCTAAAATTAAGTAATTTTATGATCATTTTAAATCAAGAAAACCGCATTAAGAAATAAGATAATGAGAGGTAATTTTGAATGTGATTTAGCCTAAAATTAAGTAAACAAAGACACTTAATTGCACTCAATATTCAATGAAAGTTATTATAATAATATTTTTATAAAAATCAATTCCAAAGATATGACTTAAGAATTTCTTAAGATGATCGTATGTAATTTCAACCAAATTGTACAATTTTCTACTACTTCCAAAGGCTTTATTGTGATTTGAAAAAATAAACTTTTACATAATTTATGAACTAATCTTTGTATTAAGTTTAAACATTCCAAGAAGCCATAAAAGATCTCAAATTCACCTTAGTTCTATAAAAAAAGAGAGTGATATAGGCTCACTAATTGGCTATTAAAATATAGAATAATTCAACTACTTGGGATCATATTGGGCTATTGAGGCCTTAAAATTTATAAATTCTTTAGACATAAAGCAAAGTGATAATTTTCATCTGTTATTGACTTTATCCATAACCCTTTTTTGGCATAAGTTAACGGTTCTGGTAATCCTCTTCATATTTAATATTTTGTTTCTTCTAATGTTTTAAAGATCTGTAATTGCCATGGCTGTATCATCTTTACTGTTTGGTGAAAATTTGATAATAGGATTAAACCTAAGTCTGAGCTTATGACAGCATTTAAAACCTGATTTCTTGGCCAACATGAGGATACCATGCACAATAATTAAGCAACAATTTCCTTGCAGAACAAAAGAGAGAAAGGCACCAAAAATGCACTCAATTTTGGAATCAGTGCATTATTCTTTGATTATTGATGACAAACCTTTTTTGATCATACATGTTGGATTCTTCACTCATGAGGAGTTTGTTCCATAATTGCTCGTGACTCATAAGAGAAGAGTCAGGGGCGGATTCACGATTCTCGTCAGGGGTTCAAGATTTACGGTTTTTTTTCAGGGTCGAAATGATGGTTATTCTTAAAAAAATTATCTTATATGATCATTTGTACAAAAAAAATTTAAATACATGATCATTTTTGAAAAAAAACATGATCATTTTTTTAAAAAAAATTTCTATGGGAGTTTAGCTACATTCTTGATTGCATGTGACTCCGTCACTGAGAATAATAGTACTTGACTACCGGATAGAAGTAGGGCTGTATATGAGCCGAGTTTGAGCGAGTCAGACTCAACTCAACTCGAGCTCGCCACAACTCGAGTTGGCTCGGCTCATTACACACAACAATTTCTAGTTTTCTGAACCAACTCGAGCTCAACTCGCCACAACTCGAGTTGGCTCGTGACTCGACAGCCAGCTCGAAAATTCTAACATAGAGCATAAAAAACATGTTTCATTTCTAACTTCTAGGTGTTTATCAAATAGAAAGTATGTGTTTACTACTAATATTTTTCAAATAAATGCAAATAAGTGCAAACAAGTTCCAATAAATGCAAATAATTCAAATATAAAACATGTTTCAATTCAAATAAGTACAAATTATTTATATATTACAACTCACGAGTTGGACTGAGCGAGTTGAGGGCAACTCGAACTCAACTCGTGAGCCAACCGAGTTGGCTCGACTCGAGTTATGCCAGTTCGAGTTGTGCCAACTCGAGTTAGAACTGAGTTTTTCTCGAGTTGAGTTCAAGCAACTCACGAGTTACGAGTTTTTTTGTCCAGCCCTCGATAGAAGCATCTCAAGTAATAAAACATTTAAGTTATTTTTATGTAAGTTTTAGTTTCAATGTTTTCTCATCGATTCAAAAGACACCAAAAATTGCTTTATTGAAAATCTACATTTTAAGGAACAGAGAGTTGATAACTAACAAGCAGTTCATGCATGTACAAGTACAGTATGTCATCAGAGCAATTAATACTATTTATACATGTCACATCTTAAACTTTTCAGTACTACAGTTATCTAAAAGAGTACAATTCCATACAGTTAGTTAACATACTAACCAACGAAATACCCTTCCGCTAAAAAAAAGACGCTAACTGCAATTTCTTAACGGCTAGATCTTCTCCTCTTCCCCTTGCAAAAATTTCAAGTAACTAACAACCTTTATCTCCCTCTTAGATATATATGGCTTTGTACATTAAATTATAATCTACAACAACATTTATATTATCTGTCATGTTTAGTTAAGTAATTATGTTATGCATAGAAGAAGCAGAAATTAATGTAGTCATGGATGATGATCCATGTGCAGTGTCACAACAGTGGCATTGGTGCTTTGTAAAAGATCCTTTGTCCTGGTGCAAGCATGGCAAGAGGGTCATAAGCTTGTTTTCTCCTACAAAATGTCTCCCATTTATCCCCAAAGTGGGCCCTCCATTCCTCCTGTGTGGTGTGGTGGGGCAGGTACTGTTTCATGCCAATGTTTGCACCGTGGCAAAACTCCACTATTTTTTTGTTCTTTTCTAGTGCAATTTCTAGATTCTCATTTTTCTCTGAGGATGGTGAAGGTGGTGGAGCTGAGTTGAGAAAAGCAACCATGTAGAATACTTTTTCTTCTACTTTTGGAATTACTACTGAGGTTCTATTGTCCCACCTGAAATTTAATTCATCAATCAATAAGTAATTAATAAATTGAAAATTTTAAATGATTAACTAAGATGAGCAAGTTTCACTATCAGAAGCCACTAAATTTGGTCTCTGTTCTTTCTTATATTTTAATTAATGCAGAAGCTTTTAAAAGATGCTGATTCAAATTGGTCAACAATACTTTATAGAAAAGTTAGATTTGCCGCATCAATTATGAGGCGGATGTCTGATACTTGAAAAAGAAATTGGAAGTCAAAGTCGGCTTGTATTTGCGTATTTGCACTTGTCACTTTCAGCGCTTCAAAATTCAAAAATTGTTGCAGTTTCTACACTCATGAAGAGTTGAACTTCACAAATTCATTGCCAGAGGCTTGTACGCAAAAGCAAACTAAAGGAAATAAAGATGCAAAGTTACTGACAAAACAAAAAAAAAATATCATACGAATAGTCTAGATAGTTGAATAATTACTTGGATCTATTGACAGGATACAGCAGTATGGGACCGTTGCTGGTATCTGTCAGTATTTTCCCAAAAACCTCCTTAGCAAATTCATGGATTTTACTTCTTGGAATTAGAAGGTTCAACCAAGGATGTGGTACTTCCCATAGTCCTTGTGACCTTAGTTTCACCTCTGATACATGCACCCGGTCCAGGAACTCCATGTATGTTACCTCTGACTGGAACAGAGTTGAACTCATATACCGAAGGTGAGACAATAACTCCATCACTTCCTGCAAGAGAAAATGAGTAAAAACTATAAGAAAATAAAAAATATATAAATTTGATTAAAAATGTTTCAAGTATTTAGTTACTTACATTTTATTATTAATCATTTTGTTTCTGATGCTCTACCTTATTATGCATATAATCATTTATAAATCATAACATGCGGAGTAAGTACGAATGCAATGTTGATCTATTGAAATGTACTAATATTTCCTTTGAGAAATCTGGCGTACCAGTTCCATGGTTTCGGCTTCGCCAGGATTGTAGTTCATCGTCATTTCTAAACAAAACAATATCTTTCCATCAGACTTAAATTGGCTCGCCAGAACTGGGTCTTCTGGCTTGAACGAAGACCGCCAATTGTTAACAAGACCGGTTCTATTAATAATCACAAATCCCTCAAGATAGTCGAACGTTTTCGCCATCGTTATAAGCATTTCTTGATCCTCAGTAAATGTCTTGAAATCTGAGTACAAGACCCTGATCCATTTCACCTATATATTAAGAAACATTCCAATTTAAGTGTCTACTGTACATCTTCTAAGTCATTTAATAGTTTTGAAATATCTTTTGCATGACATATAAATTGTAAGTTCATTATTTTTAGACACTGAGTTTTCTTTAATTTTGCCTAAATTATACAAGTCTTGTAATTCTTTTTTATAAGTTACCATCTTAGGACCTTCAAAAAAAAGGATACCATCTTAGGAGCAGGCTCAAGTGCAATTCTAGCTCTGGTAATTATCCCAAATTGTCCGAGACCACCTAGAGCCGCATAGAAGAGATCAGAATTCTCTTCAGCCGAGCATTTCATGATATCTCCTTTTCCTGCACTTTGACATGCATGCAATTCTTTAGAGAGAACTCAAATCAAGCATAAATAACCTCAACAGAATTACAATTAATTACCAAGCAAAATACAAAAACACTAACCAGTAACAATGTCAAGCTCATACACGTTGCTAATCTGCGGGCCATGCCGAAATGCCTGGCCGCTAACTCCGGCATTTGAGAGGGTCCCACCAACAGTTAGATGCAAATAGTCGGTCCATGACTTGGGTGCTAGACCATGTTTAAGCGTCTCTTTTAGCACATTGATCCATAGTTGACCTCCTGCGACATCTACATAAGGTGACACTCCCGTGTGCACTCGGGTTTCGGTCGCTTGCAACGACTCCATGCTTATCACGATGCCATCTGGAGCTTGTGCTTGGCCCTGGAGCGAATGTGCATGGCCTCTTGCCGCAACAGTGAGACCCGACTGTGCGCCAAGTTGGAACACATGTTTTATGGTTGCCGATATGTCAGCAACCGATTTAGGGTACAGCACGGCAGAAGGTTGGTAGCTAAACCTATTGCCGAAATCTTTCGAGAAGTCGGTGAGGTTTTCGAAAAGGAAATGGCCATTGAGGGGTATGGTTTGAAGGGAAGTTGGAACAAGCGGATCCGGATTGGATATGTGCATGGCGAAACCGCTAAGGGAGAGAAGCATGAAGAGCTTGAGGAAGGGGAGGTTGTGTGTATGCATGTTTGATTAGTGATTAGTGGGTTTGCAAGAGAGGTAAGGTAAGGTATGGTAAGGGAGAAGGGAAGAAGAGATGGAGGGAGATTTAAAGGCATCAGCAAGAGAGAGAAAGAGATAGGGAAGAGAGAGAGAGAGAGGTGGTGGATTGGTCAACCGATGTATTGATAGAACAATTAAATAGCACAATGAGAAATGGCTGCTGCTTTGCTTTGCCCTTTGAGTTGCACTCTTCAGGTGTTCCTTTTCTTTTCTCTATTTTTTCTTTGTTTTTTCTAATTTTGTTTCCTTTTTAAGCCCACAGTACCAGCTTTTGGAGTACTGTTCTGTTTGGAGAGTGGGATCAAAGATATGCGTTAGTTAAAGCAATGTGATTTCACGGAGGAAATAAAGAGACTGCGTGGACCCGGCCCACCACGTAGACCATAAACTAGTGACAATTGGGCCTCTGGTAGTGGTAGGTGTGTAAATTTAAATTTTATAATTTCAATTACAGTTTTGTAAATATTAACAAAAAAAATCAAGTATGACTGTATGAGTAGGACTGTTAATGAACAGGACAATTTATGGACAAAATATGATGGACATTATTGAATATTTATGGAATGGAGTATTTATTGGTCTTAGTTGAAGTTCAGTTCAAATCAATTTGCTAAAACTGAACTAGACTAATTGTGGACTAATTGCAGGCTCAATATGAGATTAAATTAAATATGTTCAAACATTCCAATAGATTAACCAATTTCTAACTCTCTTTCGCAGAGAGAAAAGTAAGTTATTCGCACAAAGAAATTTAAGTTATTAGATACAATGATGAAAAAACTCATTTAAAGATGATTGTGCACTGTGGTGTCTATAATCAGGCCCACATGATTATCTTATAGACAAATAGTAGACATTATTCAGTTATAAGATGAACTAGACATGAATTAAATATTAGTAGATACTAATGGGATTCATCAGTAGGCTAAGCTGGACATGGACTGGAACCCATCCATTAGCAGCCCTAAGTATTAGGCAGCCCAATGCTAGTGTTATTTCCTTGTCAATACATTAAATAATATTACTTTTCAATTATTATTATTATTATTATTATTATGAGGATATGGTAATATACATAGTACAACCTCTTGCGTGCTATGCGGCTATTAATTTGCTCAATAAATTGAGATAAGTTACTCAATAAATTATTCATAACAAAATCTTGTAGGAAATCAAATTTCGTGATTTTTAAGTTTTCTTGCTATTCTTAAATGTTTTGTTAAAAACAATCCAAATTTAATATTACAAAAGTGTCATTTATGGGTTGTTTTTTAAAAATATTTAAAATAGCAAAAGATCTCTAAAAATCACGAAATTTGTACAAGATTTAGATATGAAAAATTTATCGAGCAACTGAAATCTCAATTTATTGAGCAAAATATACATGCATAGCCGTATAGTGCGAAAGAGGGTGTACTATGCATATTACTATATCCTTGCTTTATAATAATAATAATTATTATTATTATTATTATTATTTGTTGAAAAACAACACCGAATGATGATTACGGATCAAATGAAGTATTCCTCGATGGGAGATGATATATCGATCCCTTCATCGATTCCTCCACTGATCCCAACAGGACGGGTTCAGTCGAGTTCAGTTTGCATTTTATTTTTTGTATATGCATGTTGATTTTGTTATTATGCATATAATTGACTGGACGCTCGACTGAAAACGAAAGTTGCTACGCTCATCAATGCGGATCGCTATGCTCATCGATGTGGACATGACAAATTTAGTTGCATTTATTTTGAAAATCGTTCTAGTTATGATGCATGTTATTTTGGTTATTATGCATATTCTTTTGTTAGTTTGCATGTAATTAAAATGCAAAATAATATGAATAACATGCATAATAACTCATTTATTTAATATAATTAACATGCATAATATAAATCATAACAAGAACAAAAAAAATATAATAAGCATAATATAAATCATAAGAATTCAGACTGTTATGTATGTTGTTAGATGCACAATACAAAAAATAACACGGATCATAAGTGAAATAATTTTTCGTTGAAACTCAACTAGACGTGTCCAGTGCGTATCGATGATGAGATCGATGCGGAATCTGAACATTTTCTTTCCGCGATTGCCTCATGGTGGAAAATTGAGAGATAGGGAGAGAGAGATGCATGTAACAAACCGGTCAATAATTAATCTGCAAATTAAGCACATAAAGTACTCGTGCAAATCATGTGATTCAATAAATCAATGTCAATAGACGGGTCATTATCATAACCGGCCAAAAAATGTTGACTTGTCAACACGGATAAAAAAAATAAATAGTACAATTAATCCTAATTAAAGAGTTTAAACCTTAACTAGAGTAAATAATATTGGTAACATCACTAAACTAAACAATGTGTAGTAATCATCAAAAAAAAAAAAAAAACTAAACAATGTGTAGTAGGTAAAGAAAGTTCTTCTTAAATCAGTGGGCAGCGTAGTCGTTTATTAACTAATGTTTATTGTAACGCAAAACTTGAATCTAATTGAGAATCACAAGTTTTTTTAAAGAAATAAATTTTAAGCAGCATGCATGTGAGTTTTAGATGCAAAAAATAAAAGGTTGTAAGATATGTTTTAGAGAAAATCTTAATTAGATTTCCGATCTTTCGTTCTTTTTATTTTTTGTCTTATTCTTATTTCATCACTTTGCTTTGTTGTTTTATTCTCATTTTATCTTTTTTTGAATATTTTTTGTGGTGTTAAGACTAACATCTGAAATGCTCATATTAATTTCTCTGGTGTTCATACCAACTTAATTGTTGTTCATACTAACTCCCGAGTTATTCATACCAACTTCACTGGAGTTTATACAATTTTTCGCGATGTTTAGACATACTATCTTGTTTTCATCATTTTTTGGTGTTCATACTAATTTCACTGGTATTCACACTAACAATCTAAGAAGCTTATACTAAAATTTTAAGGTGTTAATACTAGATTCACATGCTAGTATAAACACATGTTTCGACTAATATGAACACCTTATTTATTTAGTCCGCTCACCTATTTTATTTAGTGTGCACATCATTTTGTGCAAAATAGACTCGAAACAACTAGTATGAACACCTTTTACAATTAATATGAACATCTGTTTTATTTTGTATGCACACCATTATGTGCAAAACAGACTTGAAACAACTAGTATGGACATCTTTTACAACTAATATGAACATTTATTTTATTTAGTATGCATATCTATTTTATTTAGCCTGAACAGTTGTATTATTTAGTGTGCACACCATTCTGTGCAAAACAAACTCGAAACAGCTAGTACAAACACATGTTTTATTTAGTCTGCACATCTGTTTTATTTAATTTGCATATCATTCTATACAAAACAGACTTAAAACAATCAATATGAACATCTTTTACAACTAATCTGAACACATGTTTTATTTAGTCTGCACACATGTTTTATTTAGTCTGCGTCTCATTCTGTAATAAACATTCATGATAGTGTGTAGAGCGAAAACGTTCAGAAGAGTGCCCGCAGTTCAACTTTTCATTTCTATTCACATTTGACTGTTTGATTTTTCTTTTTAGAAAATTAGTTAGGAAGATGAAAGTGGGAGACAAACATTGAGAGGCTGTTAGTCGGATCTTTTTTAAAGGCTCTCTTTATAGTAGGAGATGTGAGCTCTAGATTTAAATTTTTAAGGTGTCAAAAGATCTCTTTGGCATTTGTTGAAGCTTGAACTGTGAATTTTAGTAATACGCGAAGTAGTCAGTGATCATTTGTGCTAGACACGATGTACGTTAAACAAAATGTATAAGATTAAGTGACGACTTTCTCTACATAGGATTAGTAAAAAATAATAGTAGAATAGTAGTAGTAGTAGTTTGTTGTTGGTGCAGTTGTTGTTATTGCTGTACAAGTAGTTCACAATTAATTTTACAAAAAACAAATTGAATACTCCGAAGATGAATACACCGGATGCTTTCAATTATTTTAAAACTTTCAAATCTATAAAAATTCGCATCATACATTAAAATATAACAATTCGAATTGATTGAAAGCACAACATGTATTCATATCGGAAGTATTCAAGTTTTTCCTTAACCTTACTATTAAGATAATATTTTTCTTGTAAGAGACCATGTGTTTGAATCCGATTTTCTTGGCGATATTTTAAAGTTGAGCCAGAATTTATTTTTAAGTAAACTATTAAAGTGGTATTGTTTGATAAAATTATTATAAAACAACCAACACTTCTAATAAATAAATAAATAAATAAATACAAAAGGAGTTTCTCACAGGTATTTGATCTTTATTAATTCTTTGTCAATAATTGAAAGGAGGTGTTCTCAGTAATTATTTTATAGGATGAGATAGGCCGAGGAATAAATGAATAGTATACATTTTGATATTGCATGATGCTGTCGGTAAACAAGGGAACGAGATCTTCTACCGCGCAACATCGATACTGTGTGTGCTGTGCAGTAAATTTTAGTCTTTAATTTGCATCGAGATTCGTACAAGTTAAACTTTATAATATCATACTTTCTGAATCAAATCTGAGTCGTCGTAGCTTACAGCGCAAAAAATCTGAACCGTCCGTCGATACTACGCGTTAGAAGACCAGCTTCCTGTAAACATGTGGTCCGTTATTCTAAAAAAAAGAACCTTTTTCTAGCGATTTTGTCACGAGACAAAATTTGAGCCAAACTTCCGAGTCAAAGAAGAAACCACACGTTGGCCCTCTGTTTTTTTTTTTGACGCATCAGAAAAGAAATATATATAAATGGATAAATATATCACGACACGTCTCTCCAATGATTCTATCACCTATGATAAAAAAAAGTCTCTACAGTCAAGATTGTATGAAGTTCGAATGGTTAAAATGTAAGACAAAATATGAGATACTATAGTAGCATATATAAATATCTTTGTATAAAGTTAGAGAATCCATTTTCAGACAATTACGTATTTCAAATTTTGAGGTTATGAACTGCATGGTATAGTTCATTGGAATTTACTTTAATATATGAACAAATATGTGATATGATTATTGTTGAATTTCAGAAGGGTGAATAGAGTTTATTTGAAAGATCTAAAGTTTTTTTTTTTTAATTTTTGTGCACAATTCAATACTTGATGGTAGTTTTTAAATCTCAATCAATTTAGATCAATTCAATTTGCACAAATAATCGATTTGACTTGATATTATTCTAAGTTGCGAAAGTGTAAACGATTCAATTCTAGACAATTATAACTATATCAATTGTATTCTCCTACATCAATTATATAGCAATTAAAGAATAAGTAGAAGAGTTGAAAATTTGCAAACAAAGCATAGAGTTGAAAAATGTAGCACGCGTGACACCGATATGTTAACAGAGTTCGGTTATTGACGAGCCTACGTCTTCAGAACTCCCGACCCTCCCCCCCGACGCGATAACAAGATCGAGCCGATACACTAACACCAAATATCCAATACAATATTGAACTTGGTCTCTTTACATACAAAGATAGAGAACCAAGCCAAATAAACAATGTAACACAAGGGTTAAAAGAACAAATAGAAAAGATAGAAAATCTCTCAAATCTCCCACAATAATTTTAATCTAGTTTGAATAGGTAAATTTGAGAAGTCGAGCAAAGCTTTTTAGCAATTTGGATTAAGGCTCAATAGTTTTAACAATGAAGGTTTGGCTGCTGCTAACAGAGAGGAAAATGTATTGCAAATTTGTTTATGAAGAAAGGCAGCAATATCAATATTTATAATTTTCAGATTAGGCACAATTAGAACTAATAATGTCTTGCATTATAACGCCACTTTGTGTACAAATATTGTCGTTACAATGCTAAATTCAAATTCGAGAGGTTTATTTTCTATTTCAAAAACATGATAGCGTGGGCTTCTCGGGTAATTTCTAGAGGGTCAGTACTTAGCCTAATTTTGATTTATTTTTTATCAGGCGTTATAACTGATTAATCGGGTAATTTCCGAAGGGTCAGTACTTAGTCAAAATTTTGGTTTTCTGTGGTCTTGCGTTATAACGCTAAGTATAACGTTATAACGATTTTCTCAGGTGATTTCTGGATTTGTGCCTGATGCAAGGGTCCAAACAGTCTGGCGTTATAATGTCAAGAATATCGTTATAATGCCATAGACTAATTTTTTTTTTTGCTCTTTTGCAACGCAAATTCAAATTTAAAGAATTGTAAAACTAAACCTCCAAGAAAATTTTAATAGGTAGATCGTTTCCAATATCTTAAAGCGGTCCTTTAAAATATACGATTTGATATATAAATGCGAAGTATCATTAAGATCGTACTTTACAAAGTACATATGTTAGTCGTACCTTATTTCTATATTGATTAAATATAAAGTATTACAGTTATTATATCCTGATGAATTATAATAACTTTAGTTGATGAGCTATAATTTTTTTGGTAATTATGAAAGTGGTATTGATAAAAATAGTCAAGGGATTGGAGTTTTTCGATTGAATGATCAGAACGGTAGAAAAAACTACAGTTCGAGACTTGAGTTTACTGTCGAGCCTTAGAAAATGTACCGTTCGACGATTGCCTTTTTTGAGTTTTGAACATTTAATTACAATTTGATCATGTATAAAAAAATAATTACAACTTTGATCATGTATAGCAAAAAAATCTGATCATTTACTTGTAATTTTGTCTTATTGTTTCCGGTCCACAACAGTCGCAACATATATTCATTTATATTTTCGTATTACCAATCTGAGCGAGTCTAATTTAAAGAAAATTTGATCAAAATTATAATTAAATAAACGGAATTTTTTACTATTCATGATTAAAATTGTAATCAATTTTTTATACATGATCAAAATCGTAAATAAGTTCCAAAACAAAAGAAAAAGGCAACAAAACAGTAGAAAAACTAACTTTCATGATTTTTTTTAAAAATGTCGAACGGTAGAATTTCTACTGTCTGGATGTCTGATAAGTGCATATAAAAAATACTCCGAACTTTGACAACTTTTTTCAGAAACATTTTGATAATTATCAAAAAAAAAAAAATTGTTGATGAGCTACACGTTCACACACTGAGAACTCAGAAGTCAGAAGTGATCACAGAAATTCCGATTTATTTGGCAAGACCATAATTTGACGGTGCCAATGACAACAACTCTTTGACCCACGACTCCTCTCTCACTGGCACGTGTCAACTTTTTGGTGTGTTCTGGTTGCCCTCTTTACCTCTAATTTTGGTCTTCTGGGAAAAAATGTCTAACCTTTTTTTAACATGATATGCTTTTTATTTGCTAATTTGATACGGCAAGGGGTCTTCAAGCAATATAATAGAAATTAGAAGGATGCATGTATGTTATTATCGGATGTATTTTAGGTACATGTATTATCATATGCAATTGTAACGGAAAGATCCTTTTTGAATTATTAGGGAGTAAAGTTATGATGTTGGATGAAATATTAAGACTTCTCGTGTTTTTTTATTAAAAAATATATTATTTAATTATTTATAAATTTTGATTTAATAATATTTTATATCAAAATTATATAGTAAACACAATTTTTATGTTTAGAATTTCATAATTACTTATTTTTTTAAAGTAACTTTAAGATAATAATAAAATAAATAATGTTTATACATAAAACTTTGTCATTTAAAAAAAATTTAAAGAGTGAACTTGACGAGATCTTGAAATATCAATTCAACTAACTATATCAATTCAAGAAAAGTAAAAAATTAACTAATTTTTGGTACAAGCTGTAATGTGATTCGGATATTCCAACATTAACGAAACCTTCGACATCTCTATGGGGTTGAAAATACATAAAAAAGTTGTTGGTGCAATTTCAATTTAGGTAGAGTCAAACAAAGTTCTAAAATTCTAATTAACAATTGCGATTAAAACTCCGTGCGAGATTTAATATATAAATAAATGAATGAAAGCATTGCTTACTTTCATCTCTATGGCTTTCGGTATTTTGTCACTCAAGCAAATTCAAAAAATTGTTGAAGATAGTTGAACATCACTTTGGTATGATCGCTATCGGATCCTTCCAAGCAGATATCAGTGCTCTTTTCTTTTTCTCTAAGGTTACGAATAATTCTTGAGATAATTGACTTTAATGGAGAGGTCAATGTAAAGCCTAAACAAAACACATGTGCACCTAACGCACACCGGTATTGCTTGAAGACCCGACCATTAAATACTAGTGATAACATATTTTGGAGAGATACCATCATTAATAACAAATATTTTATATCCAAAATTTCTCCAAATCCTTTCCATGATGTGTGTATTACTGCTGTAAACACGCACAAATAATTTGGTATTATTTAGATCACAATTCAGAAAGATATCAACAAAATAAGGCAGAAATTTCTGACTTTCGACTTCATTGTCTGCGGTCACAAAAAGGCTTTTTGCGACCACAATTGACTTGGGCTGAAATTTGCAGAAAATCTGCCTAAGGGCTCTTTGCATCAGAAAATGACTTGGGCTGAAATTTCTGGATTTCTTGTCAAATCTATTCTGGTCTTCTGCGGCAGCAAAAAAGCTCTCTTACGACCGCAAGACACTTGTTGATTGGCATGTTTTGATTGGATTTTGATGCAATTGATTGGATTAGCTCAAAAATATTCTAACTTTACATTAACACTAGCATTAGTCAAATTAATTATAATTGGTCCATCAACAAATATAATTAATTCACTTTAATTTTATATATATTCGAACCCAAAACTTAACAAAATACGTACTTGTCATTTTCCGATTAATCATATTTATGATATATTTTATATTACTCAATATAATATTAGTGACACCACTTGATATATTAATCATATGATAGTAACTCAAACTTCATTTAATAAATTTGACATTTCAATTTCAAGGAAAGTGTCTTACGATATGTGACTAATCCTAAATGCCACTATATGAGTTTTCTATGTTCAATGTATGCAAAAGAGATGCATTTTCCCTCGTGCACTAATCATCACCACTAAAAGTGATGTCTCCGTTTTACACTAAAACTAATAGAGCCAATTCCTGACTTATATTAGCCTGCCTCTAAAATATAGAACAAGTTCTTGAAATTCAAATTAAAACAAATTTGTAGGATATAATTATTTGGTATTGTGATGGAAACAAATAGTAAATGGTTAAGGTATAGTACAAAACTACAAATTGAGTGAGCCAATTTCCCTATAATTGATCATTTGGGATCACTGGTCGGAGATGCTCTTCTGAGTGACATGTTGATTGGAGGAGGTGCGATCTGACAAAAAAGTGGATTGTCAAATTATGTCACTTGCTTTGTTGAGTTGATGTTTTAGTCACGTAGACGCCTATAATTGGATCCAAATCTGCTACTGTGCAGCACAAATCAGACGTTCATAATTTGCTGCGATGTAAGCAAAGAACGATTCAGATTTGATTCAGGAAGTTTGCATTTTTAAAGTTTAGTTTGTACAAATTTCAAAGCGATTTAAAGGTTCATATCAGCTGCGTTAGACGTGTAGCGCTACAGCTGATTTGAATTCTCTATAATTGGACTTCTTAATTATAGTTTTAGTGCCTTTGGACTTGGAGCATTGAAATTTTACTCGACCAACTTAAGCCCATCATCTCTTGAATTCGTATCCTCTGAAATTAGAATATCTGTTCGTTTCTTGATTCTCAATGCTGCAACAGCGTTTTTGATCTGTTTACACAGTAATTGCTACAATATTGCTACAGTACTCACTCAGTAAAACTGTTCATTCTCCTCTGAAATCTGATCATTCCAGAAATACAGATTCTCATCTCTAACCCACTTATCAGTGATTGCCATTAGGACTTGAGAGAGAATACCAAAAGTAATAAAAAAGTTGCTGTCAAGAAGGAAAATAATTAATGCATAATTGAGAGATGAACGTGAAAAAAAATTTACGACATCATTCTATCTTAATTCAAACCACTAATATTTTGTACCAAGAAGAGTATGTGAAGATGACAATGTGCAAGTGATTGGTATGGCATCATACCAGTTTGACTGACATGCTAAACAGTTGTGTGTTGGTATAATGTTGGCATGTGGTGCAGTGACTGAAAATGGATGACACACGACAATCGTACATCACTTGGATATATAGGCCAGGCTGCTTCTATTCAATTCTATTTATTTTACGTACATCTTTTTTTTTCTTTTCTGATAAAGTTACTGGTTGCATATAGTGTTCTAAATTCGCGTACCGTTTTGTACTGTTTCGTTCTAAATACGACTTGGTACGGCACGAAACAACATGACACAGTTAGTATTTTATTATATATATTGTGTCGTTCCGTGCCGTGCCAAAAATTGAAAGGGATCCGAACGGAACGGTTAGACGTGCCGTGTCTTAACCGTGTCGTGCCTAAACGTGACGTATCTTAATCGTGTCGTGCTTAATCGTGACGTGTTTGTTTGTGCCGTATTGCTTCGGCACGGCGTGGCTTACTCGTGTTAATCATGCCAAGAATAAAAATAAAAAATAAAAAATAGAAAAAAATTACATGAACATAAAAATCTGAAAAAAAAATCTTAAATTTTATATACAATTTTTTTTTGGACCTCTAGTACATTTTTTGGACGTGTCTACCAGTGCCTCCCATGTCTACCCGTGTCGTCGTGTCGTGCCAAAATGTGCCGTGCCGTGTCGTGTCTTTCCTCGTAAACGTTCTGTGCTGTGTCGTTCCCTACAGTAGAAAACCTAAGAATGACACATTTAAAACACGACACGTGAATAGTATCGTGATGTGTCCTTATCGTGCCGTGTCGTTCTGTGCTATTTTTAGACACGATTTTGAGAACTCTACTTGCATATCTCTGCCTTGAGGATCCTCTGCTCCTTGATCAAGTACTATCAAGACATTAACAACATGACAAGGTATATATAGATTGACTAGTATGTTATATATGTCCTCATTTCTGTCTCTTGTTTCTTCACCTTCAGTACTTCCTGAAACTCCTATTTTAAACTGTCATAATTGTTAATTGATAATCATCACATACGGATTTCAAAAGACATCCTTAAAAACAAAATTCACACATTCAATGCTTGCACTACGCCTAATTTATGAATGACTCAGACTAAATCTCTCTCTCTCTCCAATTATATGACTAATTTCTGTATATCTTCCGAAATTATTTTTTTAATCAAGAACTTGTCACTTTGAATTCAAACCTTAGAGAGATCACTTGACAATGATTAAATTATTTTTGAACCAATAATTTCCCACTATGAACTCGAAAATTAGGAGAGGACCACTTGACAATGATTATTTAAAAAAAAACTTGCAACATATTTATAATTAAATATAAAAACATTTATATATGTAACCTTCAAGTGTCGTTCGATATTATCGTTAAAAACAATTAATTATGAATCATTGTAAATTTCATATAATTTAATTTGACAATCTTCTATGAAATACCAAACAACAATATATCACTTCAAATTTGAATTACTATCAATCTAAGAATGTGTAAATAAACCCGTTGTAGTTTTAGTGTTTTTGTATCCATTGGAACTTGAAGATTTCGTTTGGAGGGGGACTCGTATTCTCTGCTGTACAAAAACGTTTGACTATCATTGATATGATTCGGGTGGAGTTTTGTATTAATTAATAGATCAGAACCGTTAATTGTTGATCTGAAATTCCAGGTAAAATTCTAATCTAAAAAAAGCAATAGAAGATTTCGTTTCAACGCATGGGCAGCGCAAGAAGCGAAGTGTCGTGAAACGAAATCCTTTGCGAAACTTTTTGTTCCGCAGATAGGAGAACTTTTGTTTTGAACTGTTAGATTGAAGATTAACGGTCCTGAATAATAATATAAAAATCTCTTGAATCATATGATTGACGATCGAACGTCGATCTTTAATCTGACGGTTCATATCAAGTTCCGCAGCGAGCGGAGAAAGAAAAATACGCAGAGAATACAGTTCCAACTTCCAAGTGCCGTGCGCCTGCGCTGAGAGCAATTTTAGGGCCGGGCCCGGGTATAAAAGGTCCCACCAGGTGGGCCCACCACGTTACCTTCTTGAATTTATGGGCCTTAAAGGCTTCTCCAGGGTTCTCTCTGTGGGGGCCCGTCAACCTTAAACGCCTTCAACTCTCATTCCAAGTGGCGTGGGACCATCCCATCCCATCCCACCACAATACAAAAGGCAGGCATGAGGCATATCAGCATATGCCAATAGGAACGAGATCTTCTAACGCGCAGCACCGACACTGTGCATGCTGCGCAGCAAATTTCAGCTTTTGATTTGCATCAAGATTCGTGCAAGCTAAACTTTATAATATCATACCCTCCTGAATCAAATCTGGCCCGTCCGTAGCTTACAACGCAGAAAATCTGGGCCGTCCGTCGGTGCTGTGCGTAGAAGAATCGGGTCCTATGCCAATATGCCATTTTGAGGGAAAATTTTCATAGAGGGCCAAGCAGCAAAAAAATTCAACAGATAGGACCAGAGGCACCCAAAAAATTGCACAGAGGGCCAAGGGCATGACTATTAGTCGCGCCCCTAAGAGATTCGATTTATTTTACTGAATTCAAGGCAGTTTGCAGTGCATCTACCAATTGTGGGCCCTACATGTCAGAGGCGCGACTAATACATGCGCCCCTGACATGCTGTACATTTTTTTTTTCTATTTATACACATTTTAATAATTACTATTAAAATAGTAATTTTAAATGCACTTATTATATTTATTATTAATAGATGTGATAATATATTAAATATAAGTAATGATATATTTAAATAAGTAAAAATATATTTAATATCAGTAATAATATATTTGAATTGGTAATAATATATTTATTTATTAAGTATAAGTAATAATATATTTAATAGAATTAATAAATAGAAGAACTAATATATTAAAAATATTATTACATTATTAAATATATTATTAGAAATAAAAATATTAGAAGTAATAAATAGAAGTTATTAAATATATTAAACTTAGTTATTATAAATATTTAGTTAGTAATTATTAAAAATAGAAATAATAATAATAGATTAAAGTGTTTTTTATTATAAGTAGAAAGGTTTATACCCTATTAATACTAAAGATGTTGCAACTATTTCGAGAAATACAAATGGTCCAGTGGTAGGGGGGTTTGAATAGAGACGCTGAGTTTGTGTGAAGGCATGAGTTCGAACCAAGTTTCATACAAAAGTAACAAAACAATAAAAGCTAAAATCCTAATTATTTTATCAAAAAGGCCTCATACACTATTGTAAGAAAAAAACTAGCTTGCTATGTTACTTCATATGCCAATGCTCTAAAAATATAATTTAATTATTGTTATTCAGCAATCTTGTATTATTTTATTATTATGAACGATAATATAATAATAGGATCAAAGATTTAGTAAGCTAATATTTTCAAAAGAGTAACCCGATCTGATTTGACAATATAAAAAATCTGAATTAATTCGAACACGAATACTTTAAAATAAAAATTTAAATATAGTAGTGTATCAAACTCTAACCAACCTCGTCGAAATTTAAAGAAATCTATCTCCTTCCGGTTACACTGAGGCGCCTCGACGCCTTGTCATTTCTGTGGAATCCGTATCTCTCGAAATATTGCGGAGTTTCAAAATAGTCAGCGAGCAGTACTGTTACGTTGTAAATTCGTTTGTACTGTAGCAAAATTACTGGACGAACAACACTCGTCGCTGTAGCAGCGGTGAGAATACAGAAAGAGCTCACTGCTGCTACCATTTCTGAAAATGCGAATTCATTACTGTGGCGAGTCTAACAGGAGCATCATTATAAGATCCGCCTACATGGGAGCTATATATAGATACAAGCAATTAGTACAATCACTCTTTAATTTCCATTAAAAGAAATTTATATGCAACTCATTAAATTTTTTATTTTCAATTTACATCTCAACTTGATGTCTTATAATTGAAATATCAGATTGTTGGAACTGTTTCTACCAAGATTTTAAATGAAATTGTAATTATATATGTTGGCAGAGTTTATGTCATTCTATATTTCTATGAAGTATGATGCTAGATTTTTTATTATTATTTTTTAGCATATGATATGTCTTTGTTTGGAAAATATTTCACATGTCAATTTTTTATATTATTGATAAAATTTAAAAGTTATCGAAATTATCAAAGTAATTAATTAGTTTTCAATGAATTCCAGTCAATTGTAAATGAGATAATTGCAGAGGACCAGAATGTGGACTTGTGCCGGGTTATATAAGGGACATTTTGTTTTATAATGGTTGGTTATGTCTACTTTTATGGCTATTTTAAATTTTTAATTGTGGAGAGTCAAGTCTAGACACTAGTGTGCGTGCTTGCATGCTACCATGGTTTTGCGCACTCAATTTAGTCTAGATGCATTTCATTCACCTTTACTGTGACTGTACAATAATTGCTTGTCTATTATATGCAAGGAAAATGTTTCGCGGATTTCAAATTTGATACCGTCGTCAATACACACTGGACACGTCCAGTTGAGTTCGGACGAAAATTTGTTTTACTTATGATGCATATTGTTTTCGTTATTATGCATGTTGTTTTTGTTATTGTGCATCTAATAACATGCATAACATTCAAATACTTATGATTTATATGCTAAGTTAATTATGCTATTTTGTTATACTTATGATTTATTATGTTTTCATTATTATGCATAATGTTTTTGATATTATGAATGTTATTTGTATTATTTTGCATGTTATTTACTTGCATAATAACAAAAAATAACATGCACAATAACAAAAACAACATGCATAATAACTAGAACAATTTTTCAAAATAAATGTAACTGGATTCGTCCAGTCTGCATCGATGAGCGTAGCGATCCGCGTCCGTGAGCGTAGCGTACGATCAATTATATGCATAATGAAAAAAACAATATGCATAATACAAAAAATAACATGCATCATAAAAGAAACAACATGCACACTGAATTCAACTGGACCTGTTTTGTTGATATCGATGGAGGTATCAATGAAGGTATCGGTATATCAGCTTCTATCTGCAATTCATTGAAAATAATTGCATAGTTTTCATGTTTTATGTTTATAAACAAATTATTGTGATATTAAGGTGCTTAATTATGTAGGAATATGTTATATCGTACTTGATGTCACATATCTCAATTTTCAAAGTGCAAATATTCGAACTTTCGAAAATGTTGTGCATAATAAAATCTATTTAGGAACTAGAATTTTCATTATTTTTTAATTGGTTACTATTTTATGATATGAATAGAAAATTTATTGATCTAACAATTTACAATCCTCTCCAAATTAATGAGTTTTTAACTCTTTTGATAAATTATAGTAAGAAAATTTGAAAAACTATAATTTTTGTCTATAAGGTTGTGCTCCAGCCACAAATTAGAAGGTGAATAAAAGGAAGGTTAGATTAAAAAAAATTAAGAGTTACATGTTAAAAAAAATTTAAAAGAAAGGAAAAGCTTCATAAGGTTACATCTTTTCATTGGAGAGTGCATTTTGTTCTCTCTCTAATTTGAAGCACAATCTAGTATATTTTAGTATAGAAAATATTTTCAACGGTTAGAATTGATCATCTGCACTTTAACATTTGAAATATGTGATTGAAAGCACGATAGAGCATGTGTTTGTGTAAGCACCGTAATCTCACTCAATAATTTTATGACTATGGCATTTATTTGTTAAACATGTTATTTCTTTTCTATTGGTCCACAAAATTTCAATTTTATAAAATTATTAACTTGTATGAAATTAGTGCCGAGGTAAAAGTGTGTTAAAACAATAGAAAATTGGTATGATTATTTGATGCTATATTTGGTGCTGATGTCAATGTTCACTGCTAATTAATAACTGATAGCAGCTTTTTCTTTTTGTAGGTTTAATTAATTACAATGAAATATCCACGTTATAAACGATAATTCGAAGTGGAGTCGTTCTATTCATTTGTTATAAAATTATGACTTTTTAAATTTGAGTGTAATCAAATTTAATTTACTCCTCATTTTCCATTTCATTTGTTTCCATTAAGACTCGAAAACACAGCCTAGAGACGGATGTTGTTAACTGGCCTCTAATTTTGTTTGAAAATTCTATAACGATGCATGTATACATCTAAAATAAAAAATAATAATATGTTTATTTGACTTTCTTTAATACTAACACTCGTAAAGTGGACCTCCGTAAGATATATACTTTTACGTACGTACATACCTCAGATTATTCGAAATCTTATTTTATTTCAGAGCTTGCAAATTCATATCATCACATCGTCATTCAAATACTTGGGCTATTAATCTAATCTAATCTTCTAATAATAATAATAATTCTATATACTGATGGCGCGATATGTGTCACTGTTTATTATAATAATTTCAAGTGGAATGAACAATGTTTTCACTGTTCACTGCTACAGTAAAATCAATGTTCGTTCCAGTTTTTTCCGCTGCTTTTCTAGTACTGTTCACCGCTACAGTATCAATGTAGCATTTTGAGATTTTTTTCAGTTGTTTTTTTATTATTTAAACGGTTTGTTATAATTTTATTATTGTAATCTAATACACTCATGGCACAACATGGTGCTGCTGCAAGTCGCATGACGTTAGAGGAATAATGCATGACGCAAGACGCAAGCCAAATGACGCAAGACGCATGATGCATGATGCATGACGCATGATGCATGACGCATGACGTAAGTCGCATGACGTTAGAAGAATGACGCATGACGCATGTTGCATGACGCATGACGCATGACGCATGGCGCATGCTGCCTGACGCATGGCGCATGCTGCCTGACGCATGCTGCCTGACGCATGGCGCATGCTGCCTGACGCATGGCGCATGCTGCCTGACGCATGGCGCATGCCGTATGCTGCATGACGCATGACGCATGACACATGACGGTACAATACGCATGACGCTGCAAGTCGCAGGACGTTAGAGGAATGATGCTTGACGCATGACGCATGACGCATGACACATGTAGCATGACGCATGACGCTTGGTGCCTGACGCATGACGCATGATGCATGATGCATCACGTGAGACGCATGACGCATGATGATTGACGCATACCGCATGAATGAACAGTGTTTTTTTTTTAATATATTCATGTCTCATCGGCTGTCACTGTTCATAGCTTTCAGTTTTTTTCTGCCATTGTTTTTTTGTTTTTTTATATTAATTGAACGATTTATTATAATTTTATTATTGTAATACGGAAGTTTAAAATTTAACTTTTTCGAGAGAAGCGCGAGGACGTATGTCTAGTTTTATATCATATCAAGACAGTTTCATCCAAACTCCGCTCAAATTGGCATTCATCCATCCTTAATATAACTGGTTAATTAATACTAAGAAGAAAATACGTGTAGCCTTGCAATGATTCAACCCAAACTCCGCCACTAAAATTGGTGGCATTGAGGACCAAGATAAAATAAGAGCAAAACTATGGTGATTGCGCATTGTGCATCCTCCGATGTGCATTGAGATTGATGCACATCGGAAGATGCACAATACGCAAGGACATGCATGCGCAAGCACCATAACTACACCCATAAAATAATATGATCCAATGTTCTTGGTGAAGTTGCATATTTTAATATAATGTGATTCATGTACGTACAACATCTTTCCTTCATTTTGTGTTTAATGACAGAGACCATTAATTACTAACTGCACACATTTAACTAATAATTGGTAGTACAACTTACAACTACATCTCAATTACGTCTAATATCCATGTCAGGCGCCAAATATATAGCAATTATACCCAAGCAAAAGCCAAAAGGTGCTTTTTGTTATGAAGAAGTGAGCACACACACACACACACACTCACAAGTCACAATACAGGAACAGTTATAAAGGGACAAATGATTGGAGGGCAGAGCTGAGCCTAGAGCCCCAAAGTCTAATGGATGAGGTGTTAAAAGTGGCACTAGTGAAAAGGCAAAAAAGCTAGCTATTATTAATAATGTGCCAACCTAACCTAGCTAGCTATAGAGGATGACTTGGTGACTCAGCACTTGCACCACTTGCTTACGTGGCTTTTGTCATCTAAAATTATGAATCCTTCCTCATGTCATGCCTTGTGTGAGTGTGTTAGTGTGTGAGTCAGTGACTGGGTTAATTAGTAATTACTAACTGCAAGTATTTGATGTGAAATCAGTGAAACAAAGTTAAGAAACCAGTTTGAGCTAGAACAGAGAGCATTTATAGATGATGGAAAAAGCTAATAGGTTTAACTAATTAAAATGAATTCTAGAGAATAAAGTTAATTGATCGCATGAACTAATATAAAGAAGAAATATAAGAAAATAATGCAACCTTTTATATATGAAGCGTACGCATTGCAGCTCTTAATTAAGCATTTCTCTCTAGTCTCTGACTAGCAATTTTTTGCATTGGTCCTAGCAGACCAGCAATGTAGGGAAAGATTCAAGATTTTTGTCAGGTGTTTCAGATTTACGATTTTTTTCATGATGGTTCAAAATAGTACATATTTTTTTAAAAAAAATCTAAATTATAAGCATATAAAAAAATCAAATGTATGATTAATTTTGCATTTTTTTTTATTCCAAAATGAGTCAGTTGACTCATCATGCTTTCACGTAGCTCCGTCCTTGCAGCAATGAATACCAGTGCTATATATCTTTGGAGAGTATTCGCCTCAAAGGTACAATAAATTGACAGAGTTTTTCTTCCAAAATACTGCTCCCTGCTTGAAGGATAGAACCCAATTATTGACATATAGTACAACAATAGCTCAGTACAAGATTTCGTTTAGATATATTGAGATAAATTCTTTAGGATAATATTTCGTAGATACCACATTTGATATTAACTATTGATATTGATTTTATTATGCATCTTTATTTGAGTTATCATGCATATTATTTGAGTTATTATGCATGTTATACCATAATAATTATTTCAGTACAAAAATTAACATGTATAACTATTTCTCTATAAAAAAATAACATGCATGATAACTCAAATAATGTGCACGATAACTCAACTAAAGGTGGATAATAAAATCGACAACATGTATAATTACTTCATTACAAAAATAACATGCATAATAACTCAAATAACATGCAGTATAATTCAACCAAAAATACATAATAAAATCAGTATAAATAGTCGGCATCAAATATGGTATCTACGTATCAACTCCCAATTCTTTAATTGTGTCTAAAATAACGGTCCTGTCACTTTTATGGGTAACGATTCTAATTCTGGGAGTTTATGACTTGGTACATATAACGGCTTAATTTCTTTCTTTTTTGAAATAAGTGATGAAAAACACTCACCGCTTCATTTTTCATTGAAAAAAAAAGAATCAATAAGAAAAACCAATTACCTTTTTCTTTCTATCTCTTTATTTCAAAATCCTTATTTGTCCATTGTTTTTGAATATTTCATTACCATTTTATAGCATCTACTATTCAAAGAGATTTCCAGATCCGATCCAAAAGATAAATTCAAGATTTTGTTTCAAAATCACACTCGAGTAAAAATTAGAAGAGAGCCATTTATTTCAATATTTGCCACTGATGATGATGTGGCAATATTAAAAAAATTATGAAAGCAGCAAAATATAAAGAGAAGTAAAAAAACGTTTTGCACAAGGGGGCTATGTAGTCAAAATTAAATAATCAAAGTCAAACTGTAATATAATTCAGTTTTTATTCGTTTCATATTCATTTTGTGGATTAAGTGGCCGAACAAGTTCTTGTTGTTGTCATTGTAATTGTAATTGTAATTGTAACTGTTATTGTTATTGTTATTGTTATTATTATTTTTGTTCTTGTTTTTGTTATTTTTGTCTTTGCCTTTGTCATTGTCGTTGTCCTTATTTTTGTTTTAGTGGTTGTTGTAATTGTTATTGTTTTTTATTGTTATTACAATTGTTATTGTTTTTTATTGTTATTACAATTGTTATTGTTATTATTTTTGTTCTTGTTCTTGTACTTCTACTTCTTGATCTCATTATTGTTATAATTTTCTTTTTCCATTACTTGTTATTGTCATTATTGTATTTACTTGTTTTTGTTGTTCTTCTTATTGTTGTTCTTTTTTTATGTTCTTGTTATTTTTTTATGTTCTTGTTATTTTTATTGTAATTGTAATTTTTATTCTATATTTTTGTTCTTGTTCTTATTCTTGTTGTTGTTATTTTTATATTCTTGTTCTTGTTATAGTTGTCGTTCTTGTTATTGTTGTTGATCTTGTTTTTATGTTCTTGCTCTTGTTGTTGTTGTTGTTGTTGTTCATGTTCATGTTATTGTTATTGTTCTTGAAACTGTTCATGTTAGTGTTATTATTATTATTCATGATCTTCTTCTTCTCATATTCTCATATTTTTATTGTTGTTGTTATTTTTTCTTTTATTTTTTTCTTGTGTTTTTTCTTGTTCTTATTCTTATTATTGTTCTTGTTCAAGTTCTTGCAATTGTTTTGTTCTCGTTCTCGTTCTCATTATCGTTATCGTTATCGTTATTGGTATTGGTATTATTATTAGTATTGTTTCTATTCTTGTTCTTGTTGTGCTGCTTGTTCTTCTTCTACTACTTGTTCTCATTTTTGTTATACTATTTTTTATTGTTCTTGTTTTTGTTCATGTTTTTGTTCTTGTTATTATTATTCTTATTATTGTTCTTATTCTTGTTCTTGTTTTTTATGTTGTTGTTGTTGTTGTTGTTGTTGTTGTTGTCGTTCTTGTTCTTGTTATTGTTAATTTGATATTGTTATTGTTATTGTTGTTATTAATTTGTTATTGTTACTGTTACTGTTATCTTTATTGTTATTGTTATAGATATTATTGGTGTTGTTCTTGTTCTTATTCATGTCCTTGGTCTTGTTCTTGTTCTTGTACATGTCATTGTCCTTATTCTTGTTATTGTTCTTGTACTTAGTACAATTCGTTATGATAATTAGGTAAACTCGTAATTAACAAATGTCACCTCTAGTAAATTAAAGACGGGGCGGGTCGGGTACCCGTGGATTCGACCCGTCCGGATCCACGGATCCACAGGTACGACGGGTCCACGGGTCCAACGGGGCGGGTCTCCACGAGTCCGAACCCAAAACCCTCACCCGACTCATGATAAACCCGGGCGGGTCGGGTTCGGATCCGTCCATTTTTTCGATTTTTTTTTTCGAATTTAAAACTGCATATTATTTTAATATATATATATATATATATATATATATATTTTCGAATTTTTCTGAATTTTTTTGAATTTCTGCATGGATCCACGGGTTGGGCACGGGCGGGTCTTGGGACGGGCACAGGTATACACGGGTCTGAGGGATTTGGGGCCAACTCGACCCGTGCTAGATCCGTGGATTCGGGATCCACGGGTCGGGTTGGATCTGGACACCATCACGGGTCGGGCACGGACGGATCCACGGGCGGGTAGACCCGCCCGGGTTATTTTATAACTCTAGTCACCTCTCGATCCTTAGTTCGTTAATTACCCTACTTTCTATGGTCTAGATCTAATATTCAATATCTCTATTGCAAATATCAAATCTTAAAATTAAACAATTCAAATAGCAAGCAAGTCATAAGATAAACAATCAATTAGCATCACCTCTCAGTACTTAGCCAATTAATTGGTTTGCTTTCTATGATCAAGGTTTAGTACTAAACCCTAAGATAACAATTTATGAGATTGCACAAATAAAATAGAAAGTAAATCATAGAACCAAATAAGAAATTTCATTACTTAAACAAGTATTGCAACAAGAGTTTCAAGACATCCTAACAAGTCCTAATACAACTTAGCCGGACATGGCTAAGGGGCTAAACATGATAGAGTTCTAAAGAAAAATAGAGAAAGAGATATACAACCAAGTTTTGCTCCAAGGAAGGACTTCTTCTTCTTCCCTCCTCTGTGAAATTTCTAAGTTCTTTGTAAGTGGCTAAAATTCGTGTAAAAACTAATGGTATTTAAAGGAAAGCAAAATTCTAAAAACAGACTGTTAGAACAGCTAATTTGTGCTTCGGCGTAGGTCTATTGTGGGGGCAATAACTCCTATTACGACCGCAACACATCTATGAGTTGGAGTTAACACCTCTCTGCCACGTTCTGCATGTTCTATTACGGGGGCCATATAAGTTATTGCGATCGCAATACTCTTGAGTGGGAACTGCCATGATCTTGGTTGTGCTTTGCCAACTTTCATTGCGGCCGCAAGGATATACCTTGCGCCCGCAATGAAGTTGGTTTTCCCTTCTGTGCATTGTAGAGGTTGATTGCGGCCGCAAGGAAGGTTCCTGCGATCGCAATTGACCTGACAGATGGTCAAATTGCTTCAACTTGCATCCTAGCTTACTCCAAAGCCTTCAATTGTGTTCATTTTGCTCCAAATATCTGTTTTGCATTAAAAAACTGCAAGGTAGTGACTTGAACTCTTTTTGTGATAAAAACTTGTTTGTTGGACTATAAATTATGCTAAATTTGGCTTAAATTACACACTTAACCCTATATAAATGCATGCAAATTTGACTTTATCAAATCCCCCCAAGCCTAATCTTTGCTTGTCCTCAAGCAAGTCTAAACACTTACGGGAATTCCCAAAGGCTAGTTATATCATTTTACACCAAGTACCTAAACTAGACTCTAACATACGTATTTGTTTTCACATGTGGTCTTGAAAATATTTAAAAAGAGAAATTGGTATTCAACTTATTCGAATATTTTTCAATCTTAACATCACAAGCACAAATTTTTGTTTTGTATAAAACAAAAATAAAGAACAAGAATTAAATTATTAAACTACATGCAAAATAAAAACATGTTTATTGGGCATTAAGACCCAATAAACCCAACCGACTCTAATAAAAGAATAAATCAATTATTGGGCCTTTGATTCTTTTGGGTACGAGCTTCTTTCGAATTTTGGACTATTTGAGTTGGATTTAGTTTTAAAATTAAAAGGACTCGACTCAAATTAGTTAAAGGGCCATACATAATTAATATATTTTAAACCCGTAAAAAATAAAGGGACGAGAAAGGTATAATAATGGGAGATGACGACATGACCCCAGCTGTGAGAGCTCCAACGATGACGTATAAGTCTCGGATCTCCAATCCTAATTTACTTTATACCAAAACACAAATTAAAAGTAACCAACATATTATTTATTGAGTTTCTTTTTATTTTCTTTACTTTCTAATTATAAATATATATATTTTTTCATACTATATATTATCACATATATAAGTACGTCTAGTTATAGTTAGGTTTGTAGATAGGACGATTAATCCTAAATAAGATTAATCGATCGACTAATAAAACTGAGTCAACTTAATAGACAAATAATATTAGGAGCATCAAGGACGTCTCAATATGTAATGACATGGCTATAAAGATTAATCCCAACACATGAGTTGCTATAACTTATCGAACTTAAACGACCTTCAATAGGAGGTATAGTCAACTCGGACCCACTCGTGGGGGACGAGCCTGATCTTGCCTCGGACGACACTGACACCGGCGCGAATGCATCAGAGCTTCCCTAGGCATAGAGTCCATGTCACACTTCACTCCTACTCCCATATGATTTGACCTATCATACTGCATAATGGTTAACTGAACCAACTAATTAAGACCTGCCTGCATTGAATATCATCTGCATTTCATATTGCACGTGAGATCCGATATGCAAATTATATAGCATATGAGATATTTATTAGGTAGTTGTGTATTGAATATTATATGTATTTGTCAGGAGTGATGAGTGTCGGGCCGGTGATCACCAGCTGGATGTAGTTTGAGGGCATCACGACGGGTGGATTACGTATGGTAAACGAATTCGCCCGTGGGGTCCCCTCGTCGGGATGTCTTCAGAGACATCCGATTGATGCCCAACAAAACGAGTTCATCACTTGATGTCTCGTAGTGCCAGTAAAGATTTTTTGCTTTCAATATCCATATCATATACATATGTGTTATATTAAATCTTCATCTTAAGGTTTGATATCTCAGTTTTAGTGTGTGTGTGTGTGTGCCATATGTGAGGTATGAGAGCTATTTCTTTCTCATTATATTCTTATATAGCCGGTATTACGAGATCTCTAATATTCAAAGGGCTTCCTCCTTTGGCCCCTGGTTGGTATAGAGGAAGTCTGGGGCTCTCCTTTGGCCCTTAGTTGGTACAAGGAGTTCCCTTTTATATTATATTCTTTCAGCGGGTAGTCGGTTCCTTATTTTCGTATAGTAACTGAGGCCAAGTGTTTTTATTTTATCTTTTCTCTTTTGGTGAGGTAGGCGTGTCGGTTCTCATTGATAAATCCTTTGTCTTGGGAGCATTGATAAATCTTATGTACTATTATTATATTAAATACTTAATAATCCCCTTTCTTTTGTTTTTTGGTTTATTCGTATCGTTCATTTGGATAGCTTATTTAAATTGCTTAAATGGTAAACTAAATTTCACTTAGATAAGTTAGTATAACAAAAGTAGATTCATGAAGTGTGATTGGTCCAACTTTGAATCGGATAAATTCAAAGGCTGGAACTTCATCCACACTGAGTAATTTTATAAATTACTCATGTTCCACAGTGGTTGTGGGATCCAGATTATGAGTTCTTTTGTTGATTAGAGGATAGCGCTAGGATGGTGTCCACATGCGTCTTTCGTTTTGAGATTTTCTTTTATACCACTTTTCTTTTATTTTATTTTATTAGGATTAGTTTGTAGTAGGTTAGTGAGGCTCGGTTCCACACTTGTTGGTGGGATCGTCCTATTCTGTATGTATTTTGTTTTCTTTTGCGAACGTTGTACATTTGTAGATATGACGCTGATATGAATATATGGATTCGGATGTTTATGTATTGTGTACAAATGTGTGTGTTGTCCATTTTATATGCCTGATTGGTTATATTTATTTTTAATTCTAGATAAAGTTAAGCGTTACGTGTGCTTGTAAACGAGTACACGTGGCAGGATTAAACACCCCTAACTCAGTTATAATTTTTGGAGTGTGACACTTGAATTGAATTGCTAAATTCTAGTACCTTGACTTGTCATTGAAAATTGAATTGTGCCTAATATTTTAATAACCCTATTCATCACTCTCTAGGGTTTAAATGGTCTCTTATAACTTAGCTTACAAATCAAGATCCATCAAATAGTCTCTTATAGACATATCAAAGAACCCCCGGTGTTAGGTACAAATTGTAAAAAAATTGACCATTGGAAACGGCGTATGGTGAATTACCTAGAAATATGTGATCTTTGAAAGTTATAGAAGAAAGGTTTGTTCTCAAATACAATACCGAAATCGGCAAACTTGATACCCAATGCCAACTTAAGAAAAAAACCAATGATGTCGCGGTAAATGTCGTATTGTCCTCGGTTAGTGAAACCATTGCAACAATTTTTGGTAACCTTAGCAATGCTTATGACATGAGGCAAGTTCTCATAGAACGATATGAGGGATATGACCAAATCAAAAGAAATAAAGTCGCGGGTTTTGATACAAGATATGAGAACTTTAGGATTGAAGATAATGAGAGTATTGAGGATATGTATCATAGACTCACTATTCTTATAAATGAATTTATTGAAATAGGAGAACCATTAACAAACAACAAGATTGTAGGTAAGCTTTTCTGCACCATGATTGTGCGACCAAATTGACAAGGTTTTGTTGGCGAGCATGAAACGGTAAATGGGAGAAATGTGGATCCATTCACACTAGATGAGATCTACACTTCATTTAGGTCATTTGAAGAGACTTTCAAACAAACCACCGACAAAAGTAAAGGAAGCAAGGCCGTAGCTTTTTCGGCACAAAATTTCAAGCAAAATAGCTCGTCCTTCATTCATTCCCGATCAACAAACGAAAACCCCTTCAAGAACATGGATCACGACCACGAGAAGGAGACACAAGTCCTTGCTAAGATGTTGCAAGGTATTTTTACATTTGAGAAGAATTACAATGCCAAGGGAAAGCAAGGGCAATAAGGTTATATGTGCTATGTGTGAAAAAAGAAGGGCATACAATTCACACATGCTACAAGATATTTTCGCAAATGAGAAATCAAGACGGTGATGGGCAAGATCGAAAGGAGTATGCAAAGAAGGATGCATACAAAATCAAGAAGAAGCCCAAAGTCATGCATGCCGATAGGTGGAATCATAGTCATGAGGAGGAAAGCAAAGAATTCGAAGCCGAGGGTGAGGAGGAGAAGAATGTGAACTACTCCCTTATAGCCTTGGCCGGTGAGGAATCGAACACAAACGATGTCGACTCAATCATCGCTAGCAACAACATCACCGATCCTACAACAATCAAAATTCTCAAGAATACCATGCTAGCCAAGGTAAAGAAGCTTAAGATCAACTCGGATGAAAACAAGGAAATCAACGAAAAAGAAGAGGCTAGCACATCATCCTCCGATAAGGAGGCAAAGTTATATCTAAACTCAAATGATTACAATTCTAAGCCAACCACGAGTTCATCACATTACTCAAGTGATAACTCGAATGATGATAAGGAACCACTAAATGATACAAGCATTTGTTCTAATGAGGAGTCTTTGAAAATCAAAATTATTAGATTTAATAAGCTTCTCATTCAAACTAACCAAGCGTTAATGAGAAGTGAATGTACTGTTGGGAGACTAAATAATAAAATACTTGAGCTAGAGTCTAAGATAAAATCTTTTGAATTGATGGTAAGCAATGTGACAAACCTGGAAAACAATTAAATAAATTAAAAAGTGACAAACAAAAGTTGGAGGAGGATTACGAGGTTTTAAGATCCACTAGTGTATTGAGTTGTAACACTATGATGGATCTAAGCAAGATATATGAGGGACAAAAACCTCATGACAAGAGGAGACTTGGGTACAAGAGGAGTTCATTCTCTTCTCCGTCCAATGTATCTCAAAACCGTAAAGGAAAAGGAAAAGGAAAGCACACTCAAAACTACAAACCAAAAAACTTTAGAAATGCATCAAATTATGTCTTTAGATACAAATTCAATAATAATTCTTATGGCAGAAGCAAACACGTCTCTAGATTTAGCCACTTTGAACCAACTTGGTCAAGGAACATTTTACCATAGAGATCCAAACGGTCCAAAAGGTACTTTAGATGCTCAAATTGGCTCTCAACATAAAGACAGATCAAAAGTTGCTTTCCAATAATTGAAAAAATATACATGCACAACAACTAAACATCAAACAAAATTTTCAACTTAAGATTAAAGGTCGAGCTTTGAAAAAAGATTATCAAGTCCGTTTTGTTAAAGAAAATTCAAATTTCTCAACACGCATCTTTTGTAACTATTGTTGTGGAAATGGACACATTTCGCTTGAGTGTACGCTTAGGCAGCACTAAAGCCAATTTATGTAATATTGCTTGTATTGTATATAGATAGTTTGTATTCTCTTGACCACATTCACAAATCTAGACTTTCAAAAAAAAATTCAAAATTTCAAAAAGAAAAAAATATTATCCTCCAAAGTCAAATCTCAATTAGGCACATGTAAACGGGTTTATTAGGTTCTTAGATTGTACGCTATGCAACTGCTGAGAGCTAACGTACAAACTAAGAAAGAGCGTACAACACAAACAAATAGGGTCAAAAGATGCAGCTGTTAGAGTTGGAGGCGACGAAGCTATCTAATTATTTAGCGCATATAACATTGATACATAGCTACCCATTTCAATAATTCATAGACAAATATTAGTCAAAAGGCCTAGTGGTTTGTTTAATCCGTCTCTTGTAAATTTGTAATCCAGAAAAGGCAAACCGTGTGTTAGGAAATATGTCTGTAAAAAGTGAGATTTTAAGTGCATTGGTATTCCTACCAATCCACCGAATCTATGACCAAATTTTGACTTAGACCAATTCTTTAAAATCAGTATAGTTCCATGGCTGCTCTGTGCTCTCTCTCCAATTAACATGCATGATGTTAGTGTCTTACTAGTATTATTACAATTATAAATCTACCATTATATATTGTTCTCATGAGAATAATGATTGATTTAATGACACATCTCGCGTTTTATTTATTTGATTTGTAACTAAAATGAAACCAATTATATTTCTTTGAGAATGATTATTCGTCACTAATGAGGTATTTGATTAGTAATTACTCTTAAGACTTTCTACACACAAAAAAATAGTGTGCAGAGCTAGCATATCTCAATTTTAATTCAGAATTCTATTTTTTTAAAATAAAAAATTACAGTAATATCCATTGTGCATATCTATATACAAGTAATTCTACTATTTTCTAAAAGATATATGATACTACTTATGAGTATGTACAAGTATCTTATATTTTATTCATTGATCAAATCACCAATTAACTTATCTATTCTTTAAATAAATTAAATTAATTTGCAAGCCTAGTACAAACGGTGATGGGTTTTCTACCTCTCTATCATAAGAGGCAAGGAAATTAAATTTCAACAAAAAGTATTTAAAAATTAATAAATGCAGAAATTAACTTAATTCCTCATATAGAAAAAGAATAAGTTCCTCAAATGGGTTATGATGATATAGATCATGTGCCTTTTTTTCTTAATATTCCAGAAATTATAATATATTAAAATGCTAGTAAAACTTTGAAATTTCAAAAGACTTTTGATTAGCCTAATTTGTATTATTAATAGGGAGCTGATACGTAGTTACCAATATTGATACTGACTATCGATACTGATGTTATTATGCACATTATTTGAGTTATTATGCATGTTTTTTTGTACTGAAATAGTTGTGCATGTTATTTTTTTACTGAAATAATTATGCATGCTATTTGAGTTATTCTGCATGTTATTTTGTTATCATGCATAATATTTTTTTCAGTACAAAATTAACATGAAATAACATACATAATAACTCAAATAATGTACATAATAAGTCACTAAATGTGCATAATAACATCGATATCGATAGTCGATATCAATATATATATCTACGGAACATTTTCTTGTCAAAACATATTAATGATATAGAAATTATTATTGGAGACTTTACATCGGAATCCAACTCCAGTTATTAAAGAACTCGAGAGGATACGCCTCTGAAGAGACATTTATTTTTGTGTGATTCTAAAAAAATGTAAGAATTACGTTCTTGATCTTATTTCAAAAAATGACAATCATGACTCTATTTTTTGCGTTCAGTGTTCAGACTGAATACATATATTCACGCTGAAAAAACAAACGACAAAATGATTAAATATGGTACAAAAGTTCAAATCTACGTTCACGTCTAAACGTTGCGTCTGAACGCAGCGTTCAGAAAATGCTATGAATGCTACATCTGGACGCATGTTTAGACATTGCATTCAAATGTAAACGCAGATTTCAAATTAGTTGATTTTTTTTTCTTTGTTAACTGAAATGACCTCGATTTCTCAAAACATGCGTCAAGAAAATACATCTGAACGTGAACGCATAAACAAAAATAATGTATGTAATTCTTATTTTTCCGGGCAAACAAAAACAACATTTGTCTTAAGACATGTGGGAAACGGTCTGGAAAGAGTCCCCAAATTGTCCCCATAAAGTGGAACCAAGCTAACCCCACTTTCCAATTTATGTTAGTTCTAACTTCTAAGACAAAAGATAAAGCACTAAGCTCGGAGTTAGACAAAACTTAAGCATATTTATATTTCCTTCTAGAATAATTAGAAACATGCCATCATTATGTTCTCTTGCATGCAGGCAAAATATGGAATATAGAGTAGTAGCTTATATCTTGTCTGTGTTGATTTATCTAATTACTATAGGTGTATTTGGATCATCATGAATAGCATTATTTTGGATTAGTGTTGTATTCCAACAAAAATGATTCAAACAAAAAATAGCAAATTGTAGATAGTGATGAATTAATGTTATTTTGCTAACTCAACAAAATGGTAGGATTAAAAAATAGCACATCTTGTGGTTAGAAAAATCATTACTTTGTTATTAATTTATTCATCATATTACTATTATATTATTATTAGTATTATTAGTATTAGTATTAGTATTATTATTGTTATTTAATTATAGAAAGAACAAATATTATTATTACTATTGTTATTATTATTATTATTTTATTATGGTAATTATTATAATTATTATTTTACCATTATTCTTATTATTATATTATTTTAATAATAATATTATTATTATTATTATTTATTAGTGTTGCTATTATTACAATAATTATAATGATTATACTTTAATATTTTTATTATGTTATTATTAATTTTTATTATTATTACAATATCATAATTTTATGATGTTATTATTATCAATTAAAGAAAATAAGAATAATTCATTACTTTATTAATTTCATTTATTAATGTTTAAATTTACAATCCAAACAACATTTTTACTAATCTAGATAGCCAAAAGTTAGCACTATTTTCATGTTATTTGAAATAGAAAAATGAACATTACTTTTGTCACTAACTAGAATAGCACTATTTTTTTCACTAACCCTTGCATGATCCAAATAAAATAATAGTAATGAATTATAGAAGCAAGTGGCATTGAGAGTTTTCTTAGAAACTCTCAATGCATATTGTATTATATTATATTGAAGGAAGTGGCTTTGAGAGTTTTTCTTAGAAACATTTAGCACGTTAATGTGTTTTAAGAAAAATATGTACTATGGTTATGCTCAAGTAAATACTTGAGCAAAACAACGATAAAAAAGCTTCTTAAATAAAAACCAAAATGTCATCAATTTTCTTCATTTCCTCTCTTTCTCCCTCTCTCTTCTTAAGTATGTCATTTTAACCCTTCTTGATTGTTATTCTTTGCAGTCTTATAAAAAACTTTGTTTTAAGTTGAGAAAAAAATTGACGTTATGTTTTTGAAAAAAATCGTTTTATCTTATTTCTACGTTTTAATCGTTTTAACATGAATTAACCGTTTAAATTTGTTTTATTTGATAACCGTTAAAACCGTCTTTTTTTTACTTTACAAGAGTAAAATTCAACACATTCAGTCATATGACCTCCAAATAGTTTTATTTACTCTAACCTAACTAATTATACACAAGCAATCAACCGACGAATCATATCACATGCCTCAGAACAATTTCCTACATTCTGAGTCAATTATTAAACATGTCGGAGCGCATCATGCAAATTTTTAAATGATAAAAGGAAAAACAACAATGTTAATAATATCAATAAATATGTTATATAATACATAGTTATATACAGTCATACGGATGACAAAAAATATGCATATATTTGCATCATAATTTGGTCTAAATGTATAAATAATATAAAAAATGGTTGGCAGTTTTTTTAATTTAACTTATGTATAACATCGATTTAACGTTAAACCGTTAAGCGATCACCTCACCGTTAAGGATCGTTAAACGTTTTTTAAAAGCTTTGATTCTTTTTTATTTTACACAAATTACTACACCAATTGCTTTAAACAACTTTTTAGCATTTTTATTCAACTTTATTACTTTAGTATAGCAACTTAGTACCATTTCAATATGAAGTTATCTAGTTACCTTTTTTTTTATATATTTTAACATTTTGGATTTTGTTCCATTCTTACATGTTGGTTATCAACCTTGCAAATGGTCCTTCCATAAATTATATATTGTGTTGACCTTAAAATCTTGACTGTGTTTTTAGCATATCCGCATTGCGTTTTTGGTTTTATTGTTCAAATTGATTGCTTTGCAATATTATTTCTTAATTATTTAAATTAGTAGATTTATTCTTTCTCGTGTTTTTATTATTTGATGCAAAATAATTATTTATAGAATAATTATACTCTTAAAAATCCGGCCAATACTCAATTATTATACACACCTCTCTAACCTCAAAGTTTACACACCTAGCAATACCCGTGCAAACTCATGCAAAATCCGGCTAAATTCGAAAATAACTCTTTAAATTTAAAAAATAAATTTTGAAAATTTCAAAAAAAGAAAAAGAAAAACAGGCCAACTCGATCCGGACCGAAACTCCTCTAACCCGCCCCAAACTCACGATCCGCCAACTCTTGATACTTATAGACCTGACAAATCGGGCGGGTCGGTTTATATTTGGGTCGGATAATGTTAGATTCGGATCACCTTTGAATTTAGTTCAACGTCAAACTCGGATTATTTCAGATCAATTAATTTCGGGTCTGGTGCACTGATGGGTTTGGATAATCATATGACTCGGATCGTGTAGGTTCAGATTTTTATCGGGTTTCGGATCAATCTTGGTACAGATTGACATATGTATTAGAATATTCTGGTTCAGGTAATAGTGGGTTTCGGGTAATTAAGGTGCAGGTTTTGGACTCAATTCGAGCGGATCAGATTGTAGTTTGATCGGATTAATTGGTTAAGTCTGTCGAATAATTAAGGTGCAGGTTTCTGACTCAAATTGAGATATAAATTGCGAATGAACGATTTAGACAGTTGAAAATATTTTATATACTAAAATCTACTTAGAGACCAAATTTTACATTTTTTTACTATGTTATCGAATGAATATTAGTTATATAATTAGTTGATGACTTTGTTATATTTATTTTAATGACTATTTAATTATGTTAATTATGGAAAATCTTATGAAAGCAATCGAGCCTTCATAGTTCACTACTGAGATTTATTTCATATTGTAGTTGTATTTTGAATTTATTGCACCGTCAATTAAGAGATTAGCAAATTAAAATATAACGTTAATTATGATTTTATTTAAACAAATTATAATAACATAAGTAATAAATATGTTACAGTGAATGTTGAAGAGTAAATTATGAAACATTAAAAAAATTGAGCGTTGAATCTAATTGTTTATAAATTGATTATTTTATTTGAAGTATTGTACCATTTTAATGTGCTTGTATTTTATTATTTTTGTGTATTTCTATAATAAAATTTTAATTTTGTAGAAATATTAATTTGTTAATTTTGATATTTTCAAAATAATTAGAATATGTGAAAAATGAAATATTTCTTGAAAATCAACACTCATAATGATGTAGAAAAAATAAAAACAATGTAAGTATGCATCTTATGTCGGATACCGATCTTTCTTGGTTCGGGTCATTTCAAATTCGAATAATTATCGGTTCACGTTTCTTACATATTCGGATCACCTTTGATTCGAGTTTTGTTCAGGTTATGGGTCATTTCGGTTCGGATAAATTTATATTTTGATACTTGTTATTTACAGGTTTATTCAGATTCAGATATTTTTCGGATACGATTTACTACTGATTCGGATCATGTAGTTTTATATTTTTAACATGTGTGAGTCGATTTCGGATGTCAGGTTTGTCGGACGAACTTTTACGATCGAATCAAATTTTTCCAAGTCTAGATACTTAGATGAATTGCGACCGACTTAAAAAAATGATCCATCTAAACTTGCCCGTGAACCCAAACGAATTCGAACCGACCCGACTTGAACCGAATAGGATCAGACCATACTGCTTTCAATACACTAAATATAACATAATATAAATGTAATGTAACGTAATAATATTATTATATATTATATATATGATAAAGGTCGGAGTTAGGCCATATATGACACTTGTTATGTTAACTTTATAGGTTTTGAAAATTTCCAAGCAATGATTCTAAAAAAAAGTTTGGAATCTAATAGGGTGTCACCCCCCCCCCCCCCCCCCCCCCCCCTACAAAACCCTAAAAGCTATATCTAGTTAATTCCACTTGGTAGGGGTAAATGTAAAAAGTATGATCAATTGAAATCATACTAGTCACTAGAGTAGTAAAATATTTATAAAATCAGAAAAAAAAATGTAAAAATATTAAAGAGTTGGGCAACGGAGCGACAAGTTGAAAAAATGAGGGTTGCAAGGAAACATGCTTTCTTTGGAGAGATCATTGTCACAGAGAAAAGGAATAGTGAAAGATGTCAAAAGGATCATCATATAATAGTTACAATAGCTAGGGAGGTGCTGGAATGAGCTCTTCTGCCGCACAATACAAATACTGTGCATGCTCCGTAACAAATTTCAGTTTTTAATTTGCATTAAAATTCGTGTAAATTAAATTTTATAATATCAGAACAAAATTTGGAAACTAGATTAATCTCTCTACATAAATTTTCGAGCATTTCACTACTCGCTAGAAAGCGTTGAATAATCTTTTTATTGGATTCATATTGGATTTTTTTTTCTTATCTTGGTCCAGTACAGGGCGGATCTAGAATTTTTTCAGAGGCATTCAAGATTTATAATTATTTCAGAAATTCAAAATGACGTCTATTGGTAAAATAATTAAATTGTAAGCATATTTAAAAAAAAGTTAAATGAATGATCAATTTTGATTTTTTTTTCAGAGAAGGTGAAACTAACCATTTCTGAATGTACATGGTTCCACCACTAATCCGTATCCTTTAATTTATAAGTCAGACAGCCTTGATAGGACAATTGAAGTAATAATAAAAAAAAATTAATGAATCGATCAAAGCATGAACTAATTAAGATTCAAATTTGTATGTATGCTAAATTATACCATGCTTATACAATATATCACAGAAAAACAAGCAAGAGAAAAGAATTGCAAGATAAATTACATGAAATAGTAGAGAAAACAATATGCGTCAAAATCATTTAAATTTCTTAGTCTCCAAATCGAAACACACAATGTACCACACGGATCGTAGGGGATCGAACCATAGACGATCCTCGCCGTTACATGTACTACCTTAGTTTCGAGTCCGAATCTGGTGCTCGTAAAAACCGTGCTTGTTTTCCTGCTTGTCTCGATCCGACCGCCTGACCGTCACGGATGGCTGTGATTTGATTCAGAAAGCAGATGTTTTGACCGTTAGATGAGTTTTGAACAGTCCAAATCGAAACAAGCAAGAAAACAAGCAAGAATTTACGAGCACCCGATCCCGTTCCCTTAGTTTCACAACTTGTACTTCACTAAACTAGAAAGAAAGATACGAGAGAGAAGATTTGCTTCAACGCTCGTTATAAATTATGATATCCGTTATGGCGTTATCGCGGAGATATTCTTTTGGACTTTGCGGATTGTTTTTTTAATTAGATTAGAGTTCTATTTTTTGCGACGGCGGATTCAGAGTTTCAGTTAAATTCGAATGCAATTAATTTTGAATACTGAATTTGAAATCGAATTCGGATAAACAAATATTTTAAAATCCAATAAAATATAATTAAAAGTCAAAATTTCACTACAAAAATGACAAAAAATATACTAAATTTCGCGTTTTTTATAATAAAATTCGAACACTTGTCCGATTTTATCCTAAAGTGAATTCGCCCGTGATTCCTTGTGAAGTGCTTTAATCATAAAATCATATATGTTTCTTAGTAATTAATATATTATTTTGAAAACACGTGTTGTTGCTTTTAATCAAATTTGGCAAAATTTATGAATCAAAGATCAATATAATTTATGGAGAACATCCAATAAAATCATTTACGTGCTTGAAAATTTATAACTTTAAAAAGCTCCTTTAAGAGAAAATATATACATAAAACATCTAAAATTAAATTACTCATAAGATACTTCAAATATGCATTTGCAGTGTTTGTGTGAATTTGTTGATATTTGTAATGAAATTTGTTCCAATTTGTCATGCAAAGATCACCAAATTGATAGATGATATCAAATATACATCACTTACATGCTCATAAGTTCATTATTCAAAAAATGAAAAAGGCTACTTTAAAAATTATGCATAAAATATTTCAATATGCATTTGCAGTACTTTCTGAGTGTCTTTTCATGTATGCGACATCATCTGTATCACATCCAATATGCATAAAAACAATTTTTTTTAAGGAAATAGGCTTTGCCTATTTATATTTCATTAATAACAATGTATTTACATTATAAAAAATGTTAATCAAACATAATATTGTTTTGAACCAACTTCGGGTACGCTCGTCGGAATTTTAATTAGTTTTTTTAACGTTCCAACTCATCGAACTGTAGATATTCAAGTATACTTTTATCGCGTTGAGTTTGATTTTCAATTCGAGGAATGTGCATCTCAAATTTCGCTCCATCTTCAACTTATGTTTTAATTAGTCATTTTTTTTCATCAGTTTGCGTTAGAATTATTTTGAATAGCTCGTTTCTCTGATCGCAAATCAGACTCGACGCGGTAGAATTACATCCGAATATCTACAACTCGATGTCTTGGAACAATAATATAAAATATTAACGATCTTGACGAGCATAGCCGAAACTGTTACAAAAATATATCTAGATATAATCTAACTCATCAATTAAATTAATAATATTTTTATTAATAAAAAAATTCAATGGACAAAGGCCAAAGACTAAAAGCAACGCTAAAATTTAAACAAAGCTGAAGTTCAGTGTTGGCAACACTTGTCAAAAGACGATCATTTCTATTTTTGAAACTTTTTATATAATTTTTCTATCTAAATATAATGAATTAATTTAATTTCTATTACTAAAAAATCGGGCCATTCTTTATCATCGATTTTTTTATTTTTTATAATATATCTAATTTTCCTAACAATGTAGGTATAAGTGTTGTCATATAGAAGTTAATTATTGGACGATTGTATTTTAACTTGTGTTGCACAAGTACGAATGCGATATCTTATCCGATACAGAGCGGGTGCAGTGATACAACAATTTAAAAAAATCGGATATGGATGCGAATATACATATAATAAAAAAGTCACATTGAAAAACAATTGTTCCTCTTTTGTCTCTCACTCTCCTTCCTCTTTTGAATTTCGAATTTCAGATCTAACTCTTAATCTCGTACTCCACACTTGTATCCTGCATAAGACAAAACTGTTTCCAATTTTGAATTTCAGATCTTAACCTCTCGTCTCTCACTCTCCTTCTTTTTTCGTCTTATTCTTATTTTGTCTTATTCTTTTTTTGAACTTATTTCTTTCTCTCCAAACTGTATATTTCTTCTTCCTTTTTCTTTCTTTCTTTATCGATGAAAACATTAAAAAACATCGTTTAATCAATGCTTCACATCGATGAGTTGATGAAAAACATCGATGAAATTCTGTTTCGCATCGATGAAACGATGAAAATCGTCGACGAATGTCAGGTTTGCATCGATGAATCGATGAAAAAAAAAGAATCGATGAAAACATTGAATAACTGCGATGAATCAATGAAGATAAAAAATAATCGATGAAAACATTGATAAACAGTAATGAATCGATGAAACATTGAAAAACATCGATGAGTTTATGAAAAAAAACATAGGAGTTAGTATAACCATCAAAGGAGTTAGTATAACCATCTGAGATGCTAGTATGACCATCAGAAGAGTTGGTATAACCATCTGAGATGTTAGTTTAACCATATCTTTAGTTAGTATTAGCACATTCTTATATAGTGCATATTAGACTTGAAATAATGAAAAAAATAGACTTCAAACAACTAGTCTGAACGCCTGCTATATTTAGTCTTAACACATGCTTTATTTAGTCTTAACACATTTTTTATTTAGTATGCACACCAGGGTTTCACCCAATAACGACGTTGTTTGACCCCGAAAAATGTTTCTAAAGTATGCAAATCACATTTTTAGATTTTTTTTTTGCTCAAATTTTCTCAAAAAATGCTTGAAACAGTGCAAAAACATATTTGAAACAGCTAGTATAAAAACATGTTATATTTAGTCTGAACACTTGTTTTATATAGTCTGCACCTCTTGCATTTTGTACAAAACAGATGTTTTATTTAGTATGAAAAAAAAAGACTTTTAAAAGTTAGTATGAACACCTCTTTCAACTAGTTTGAATACATGTTTTATTTAGTGTGAACACATGTTTTATTTAGTATGAACACCTATGCATTATATGAAAAATATTCTTAATAGTGTGTAGAGCGGAAACGTTCAGAATAATGCGCGCAGTCCAACTTTCCATTTTTATTCGCTTTGACTGTTTAACTTTTCATTTTTAGAAAGCGTTTGACTGTTTGACTTTTGTTTTTTGAAAAAATAGTTGGAGCACGCATACAGGATACAAGAGTTGAAATACAGTTAGTTAATCCCTTCATACAAATATGATGCTCATTGTTACTGCGAATCATTATGTGTAGAAACAAATTATAGTTGAAAAAAAATGAGATTATGTTGAGTTGAATGCGGAATATGAATACATTCTAAAAAAAAAAATCATTGACATTAGTTCGCATATGCAACCTCTACAAATAAAAATGTTAGTATTGGTGTGTAACATGTTTGTGTTACTGACAACAAAAGAACAAAAGAGTGTAGAATTAATGGCCTAAACTAATTCAAATTATATGAGGAAGTGTGTGTAAATCAATTCAGAATTTAATTATTCAAGATCTTAGTCAAAATAATTCTTAACAATTCTAGCACCAAGATGACTCAAGAATTTAATTATTCAAGATCTTAGTCAAATCAGATTGTAAGAAAAAGTAAAAGAGAGAGTTAGAGAGAGTTGACACAAGTATGCAACGTGGTTTTAAAAGCATATATTCATGAGCAGGGACTTATGCATCATGAAAAACATCCTAAAATATGACCATGTAGTTGAAAAAATTCTAAAAAAATATTTTTATAATTTAAAAGTTTTTAAAAATATGCATCTTTTTTAATCATTCTGAAAGAAAAACTAAATTTACACTAACCTGAAAAAAATCCTGAATTTGCACGCAGATTGTGTAGGAGCCTATTGGCTTGGGATCTAGATTCATGGTGTAGGAGCCTCATTGGAAATTCTTTTTGTAAAATAATTCAGTGTATTTGTACGATTTGTCAATTTTTTTTGCAAAATAATCATGTATATTTAAAAAATTATGTTATTTTGCCTCCTAAAAAATTATAAACCTTGATCTCCTGACGGATATCATGAATCCGTCTCTGTTCATGAGTCTTCCGCTACCACCTTCGGACCGAATACACTATACCAAAAATATTTACAACGACTACAATAAATCAAATCTCTTATAATACCTCAGCATGCTCTATACAAGAGTCTACAAGAAATTCTCCACGGATCTACAACAAAACACAAGATCTTTGATGAATCTTGAACAAACAAACGATGATTAGATGATTACAATATCTCTCACTAGAAACCTAAATCATAATTCATTAATTGATTTCACTAGTAAATATTAGGAAGGCTTAGAAAGGATTTTCCTGTACGCATTATCTCAGGTTTTCGTTATAACGAGTCAGAAACTCGTTATAACGAGTCAGAAACTCGTTATAACGAGTCCTAACATTTTCATTTTTTCCCTTTAGCTCTTGAGTCGCTCACAACTTGAGCCCAACATCCCAGACATGCTCGTTATAATGAAACCGGGTTTTGTCGTAATGAGTCTCAGATAGTGATTTGACAAAACTCGGATGGGTCCGACCCGATTCGGGAAATTCGAGGTCGCGATCCAATCTGAGGGCAAACCTATAAAAAAATCAGGGGCCAAAGACGAGTAGCGATCAACTTTGTTGGAAAAACCCGTGTTAAATCCGATCCGACCCGACCCGTCTAACCCATCAATAAACCCGCCATTAACATGTGCAAGACCCATGCAAACTCATTCAAACCCATTCAAATTCGCCCAAACCTGCACAAACTCGTGCAAACCCACCCAAACATGTGCAAAACTCGTGCAAACTCGAGCAAAACCCGTGCAAATCCGTGCAAACTCGGGAATAACTCGACCACACTCGAGAATAACTCGACCACACCCGAGAATAACCCATTAAATTAAAAATTCCCAAAAAAGAAAAATATCTAGCCAATTCGGCCCGAACTCGTTGGGTTGATAACTCATGGGTCTAAGATGGGTTGCGATTGGCTTAAATTTTTTTTACTGTCAAAACTCAGCCCGACAAACCCGGCCAACCCGTGACCCGTCCAATCCGTAGAATCGGGCGAGTTTGGCCCGAGCAGTCCCCAGTGGTGGAGCTACATGCGACGAGAGGGGTCAGCTGCATCCCTATGGATTTTTTTTCTTCAAAAATGATCATGTATTTGAATTTTTTTTAAGAATATGTATTATTTCGAACCTCCCTAAAAAAAATCTAAATCTTGAATCCCTCTGACGAAAATGCTGGACCCGCCCCGTTTTCAAATGCCTGGTCTGAACCTTGTTACAACGAGATGTTGAATACGTTATGGCAACACACCTCTCAGTTTTTTTCATACTTAGACAAATTTTCTTCCTTCCAAATTTGTTATAACGAGATCCTAACTCATTATAACGGATGACAGTGATTTCCAGCTATAAAGTTCATTCTTCATGCTCTTTGCTTTGTTGTTCTCATCTTGGCTTGATGATAATTATCTTAGTCTTAATTTTGCCTAATTATATTTGTTGAAACCTTGGGAGAGTTAATATCGGAATAGGTAGCATGGGGAGCTTTAAGGGATAGGTTATAATTTGCTTCAAAATAGGTGACTGTGTAAGAAAATTCTTCATTTTATTTTTATAAAATAGAGAGGTGGGATTTCGCACTTGTTTCAAAAAAAAAAAAAAAAATTTGTTGAAACCTACACGACGCAAACTAAATTTGTGCAATTATTAATTTTTGTATGTTTTGCAAATTTTCAAACGAAAATGAACTAAATTCAAGAGTTCTAACTTTAATGAAACGAACATATGAGGTAAAATTATTATGTTTTCTTAATAAAATGAACATATGAGATTAAAATGTTGCAAATAACACGGCGAGAAGCAATAAATTTCCGTTAAAAACGAAGAACATCAACATAAAAAGCAATAATACTTCAAATTAATACGCATTTATATAATACAAGTCCATTTATGTTACTGTTTAATGAAATCTGGTCACAATTATAATCTAAAAATTCATCATGATTGTTGGATGAAATTAAACAGTTCTTACACGAACATAAACTTAGGTTGTGAAATATACAAACGATTACATTACATATTACGCGTACAGTATTTGAAATCTGCATTCATTTACAATGTTCCTTCCATGAACATAATCAAGTTCGGTTGCTGTCTTTTGAGTGCTTGTTGTGGGCTTGTGTGTGTGAGTGTGTGACTGTGTGTTGAGTTGATTTTGGTAGACCGGAATGATTATTGCAAAATCAACAATTAATCATCGAAGGGAATATACTCCTACTTTGAAGCAGCCACATCATCAATCTTATCATAAAAGCACAAAATGAGCCAACACCATGATGACACTTTGCGTCTGTAACAGACAGAGAGCAGTAGAGCACCTATATATAACAACTTTTCTTTCTTTTCTCTCAATTTTATTTATGAGAAATGAGAAATTATTATTTTTCTTAGATATCTCTCATACAAGTCTATGCTAATTTTCTCATTTGGGATGTGTTCGAAAGCACCTCACCTTTGGGATTGGGTGAGGATTTCCAGATCGATCCACAAAAATTTCCCAGAGCTGTTCGACTGGCCATTTCCTTTTAGATGGGTGCACTCTGGATTTCCCCTTTTGCATCCCGTCTACTCAAAATTTGATGGGAAAAGATTTATTCGCTCAAATCTATTTTTTCCCACGAACTCTTTCTCCCTCGTGGTAAACAAATTGAGCGTCAAAAGTCATAGATAATAGAGAAACTCTTTTGTAAATTAAGGCATGGCATCAGTTCATCTCTTCACATTACTCGTGTACTCTTCCACCACTTGGTAGTTCAAATGTATACTGATAGAGAATGTTTGTCTCAGCAAATTAAGATAGTGTACTGTACCAAACGAAAAATTAAAATTGTAATTCTAATAACCTAATTAATTGGATAATCAGATCTCAAGCAAAAATTCCCACAATATTTCATTCATTTTGCCAATATATCTTATTACACCAGTTTCATTAATTCCAAAAAAATTTAAATGCAACTTTTTGTTCTAGGCATAATTGAAAAAAAATCAAAATTCATATGAAACTCTTGAAAAAGTGCATTTCCCACATAAAATTCCAAGCTACAAACGAACACATTTGTATTAACATGTCCATTATTATTCTCATCCATTCAGTTGATATGGGTTTCCACTAAATCAACTAATGAAATCTCATACTCACGGAATCCCATCTCCAACAAGTGGGCGACAAACGAACGGGACAAACTTTTGACACATTTTTATATTAAATTGAAAACTATATCAGTAACAAATATTATTACTTTCACTTCAACAAATAGATGAATTGAAGAAACAACATTTGTTATCTATACTATCTAATAAAACATCTAAGTAATGAACGCGTCCATTTGATCTTTGATCTTATTTTTTTTCTATGGACAAAAATATCTCACTCAAATGTTTTGTAATGTGTTTTATTGTATTCACCGCATGGACATAAGCGGCGGATTTAGAATATATTAATAAATAGGTACATAACAGGAGAGATTCTATCTTGATGAGTATATCAAGAGTAAAACCCTAAAGTCAATTTTTTAAGCAATAGTTACATATCTTTTCAAAAACTTAGGTATGCTTGGCTTCATCATACAAGAGGTTTTCTTGTATAATAGATAGTCGTTGCTCACACCACATGACAGGTAATAGATATGTCTTTAAAAGTCTTACACCATATGGTGGAGACCAAGTGATTTTCGGAAGCAATGAACGTGAAAGTAAAATCGTTGAAATTGGGTCCATTGGCAACAATCACCTAACTATTGATGAGTTTGTCTTGTTAATCGGTTGAATTTTAACTTACTAAGTGTAGGAAAATTGTGTGATTCAGTTTTTTTTTACCTTAGTTCAATGACCAAGAGTGTTCTCTATACCATACAAAGACAAATGAGTTAGTCTATACCAGTAAAAGAGCCAAGAATATTTATTATCTTCATATTAATCACTTTACTATCGGTGAACTTTATCTAAATGCTACAAGTTTTGATTCATGGTTGTGACATCGTAGGTTAGGTCACACATCATTTAACTCACTTAAGAAACTTGTTAACCTTGAATTAGTTAGAGATTTGCCCATTTCTAAAATGGTAAACTTACCAAAACTTGCCTCAAGCCAAATGACTATATCTCAACCAAAAGACCATTAGAACTTATACACATGTATTTGTTTGGACCAATTAACATATCAAGTTTGGCAAGAAAAAGATATGTCTTTGTCATTATAGATGATTTTAGCAGGTACACTTGGGTCAACTTCTTGAGATACAAAAAAGAGATTTGTGAGTATTTCATTGACTTTTGCTCACAAGTTGAAATCCAAAGAGAGGCCAAGATAGCCATCATTGGTAGTGACCATGGTGGTGAATTTGAAAACTCTAGGAAATATGATTTTTGTGCTAAGAATGGTTATAGACACGAATTTTCCGCACCTAGAATACCTCAACAAAATGGAGTAATAGAACAAAAAAACAGAAACTTGCAAGAACTTGCAAGATCAATGCTCAATAAGTACATGACTCCTAAATTTCTTTGGGCCGAAGCCATTAATACCACATGTAAAATAATAAATCGAGTTTATATTAGGCCCTTGACAAATAAGATCCCTTATGAAATTTTAAAATGTTATAAGCCAAATATTTCTTACTTTATGGTTTTTGAGTCGAAATGATTTGTACTTGATCAATCCTTGGGGTTAAGTAAGTTTGATTCAAGGTCATTGGAAGGAATTTTTGTAGGATACTCATCTACGAGTAGAGCTTATAGGGTATATTTACCATTCTAAAATCATTGTTGATTCTATTCATTTTAAATTTGATGAAAGTACCACTAATATTGGGAAAAAGAACAAGGATATTGTAGGTACAATCAACTCTCTTGAAAATGGTAGTCTCATGCAAGAAGATGTGACAAATAACGAAGTGACTCAAGGAATTCGAATTGTTTTCAATGAAAAAGATGTTGGAGAAACTCATGGTGAAGAAATTGAGGGGTAGCACAATGCATTGAATGAAGAATCACCTAGATAATTAGATGAAAATGGAAGGGAATGAAGCATGCAAAGTGAAGATTACAAGAGAAAATTGTCTCATCAAGCAACACCGATTATCAAATACCCAAAGTGCTTCGGGAGGTTAATTTTCATCTTTTAGATAATGCTATAGGGTGATCCTAGAGTAAAGTTACAACTCATTCTAGATTTAATCGTATGATTTCTCATTGTGCTTTTGTGTCACGACTTGAGCCCACACATTTTTAAGGTGGCTAACCAAGATCCAAATTGGATTCTTTCTATGTAAAAAGAACTTATCCAATTTAAACGTAACAAGATATGGACATTGATACCAAAACCTTCAAACTGGACCATAATAGAAACCAAGTGGGTGTATAAAAAACAAAAAGGATGAATTTGGAAATATTGTTAGAAACAAAGCACGACTAGTTGCAGAAGGATATACACAATAAGAGGGAGTTGATTATGATGAGACATTTGCACCCGTAGTACGATTAGAGTCCATTATAATGCTTCTTGCTTATGCATCATACATGAAGTTTGTACTAATACCAAATGGATGTTAAAAATGCATTTTTGAATGGATTTATAAACGAAGAAGTATATGTTTTTCAACCTAAAAGATTTGAGCATCCTTCATTCACCAATCATGTTTATAAGCTACATAAGACTTTGTATGGTTTAAAGCAAGCTCCTAGAGCTTAGTACTCTAGGATAAGTACATTCTTAATTGATAATGGTTTCAAAAGAAGTTTGAAAGACACAATCATTTTCATAAAAAGAAATATCAAGGATATTCTCTTAGTACAAATATATGTTGATGACATTATCTTTGGGTCTACTAACACACTTTTTACGAAGGATTTTTCTAATCTTATGAGTAAGGAATTTGAGATGTCTATGATGGGAAAGCTCACCTTCTTTCTTGGACTACAAATCAAGCAAAATGAAGAAGGGATCTTCATCAACCAATCTAAGTATGCAAAAGAATTAGTCAAACGCTTTGGTGTGGAATAAAGCAAGCCAATTAAAACTCCATGACAATCAACATTCAACTTGGAGTTGATGAATGTGGAAAACGGGTAGACATCTCACATTATCGAGCGATCATCGAAAGCCTACTTTATCTAACCACAAGTAGACCGAAGATCATGTTTGTTGTATGTCTTTGCGCACGATTCCAAGAATTTCCAAAAAAATCGTACATGGTAGCTGTTAAGAGGATCCTATGATATGTTAAATGTACAATTAACTTGGGAATATGGTATGGTAGAACCATCAAACTTGACTTGATAGGATACACCGATGCAGACTTCGTCGGTGATCGAGTAGATAGAAAAAGTACTAATGGAACTTGCCAATTCTTATGTGAGTCTTTAGTATCATGATCTAAAAAGCAAACCTCGGTTGCTCTCTCTAAGGCCGAAGCTGAGTATATAGCCGTCGGTAGTGTTGCACCCAAATTTTATGGATGGTGCAAGCTCTTAAGGATTATGATTTGAATTTCACCAAGGTACCAATTATGTGTGATAACACCAGCAACATTATGATGTCTAAGAATCCAATTGCTCATGCTAGAACCTGTAAACCTACGCGACCTAGGTTATGATTAATTTCGACTTAATTAAAATTCCGAGGTCCTAATTGCAAATTTTGCAAAACCCAATTCCTAATTGCAATTGCTCAATTGACTAACATAATTAATTTAACTAATGCTAAACAATTCAATCTTTTACAATTAATTCAAGAAGCAATTCTAATAATTTCCAAATCAAGCACTTCAAGCATTCAATTCACAATTCACAATAACACAAGCAATTAACACTAATGAATTGAAATAAAGAGAAAAGTAAGAGTGTGACTCGATCAAGTGTTGACAGAGTTCAGCTTGCACAAACTATTTCGCCTACGTCTCTGGGTCCCCGGCGCCCCCGCTTCTTGTGGTAACAAGCCTGGTCCGCTCCAATAAACAAAATCTCTTATTCAATGTACAACTCTGGAATTGAGGTTTCCTTACACACACTGGTGGAGCTCAAGAATCCTAAACACACACTTAGTAGAATAGACAATTGGTTAATTGGATGATTAACAAAGACAATCACTCAAACAAACTAACTCTTTGTAATCCCTATATTAGATTTAGCTAATTAAACTTGGAATTAGAGCAAAAATTAGGCTATGAGAATTAAGCTCAAAGAGCACAACAATGGAGGCTTAGAAAGATATTGAATTAATAAAACCAGCAGTTGCAATTGTTGGAGAAGAAGGGTATTTATAGTGTACAATTCTGGCCAAAAGCAATTTTGCAAAACATAGCGTTATAACGCTATTTCATATGTAATTCATAGCGTTATAATGTTATCATGGGTGAGGAAAAATAATGTGACCGTTGGATTTTGATCGTACAATTTTTACATTGCGTTATAACGTTATTTCATGTGTTAATCATAGCGTTATAATGCCAAATCAGGCCAGGACCATAATTTTGACCGTTGAAAATTTTATCTAGCATTATAGCGCTATTTTTGGCATTATAACGCTATCCCAAAATCACTCAGAAAATTCTTATACTTAGCTAAATTTTGGCTCAGACTCACTCTGGCGTTATAACGCCAAGTCCTATGGATTTTGGCTTTGATTATTTTGCTACTAATTCAAACGATATTTTTTATCAAATAAAGTTTATAGTAATCAACTTAAATAACATTTAGGACATATTCTTGATATTTCGAAATTTATTTTGTTCAATTTCTATTTTTAAACTCATTTTGAACATTGCACCATTCTGGCATTATAACGCTAATTCTAGCATTATAATGCTAAGTTAGATCAATTTCAATACTTGGCGAGAATTTATAATTTTGGACATGTAGCGTTATAACGCTGGATTTAGCATTATAACGCAATTTACTGTTTGGTTTGGATTTCCTTGCTCTTCTATTCCCAAATTTAAATAAACTAGAATCTAATTAACCTAAGCTAGTCTTCATCTTGATCTTGATCTTCTAATCTTGCTCTTAGGTCATCCTTGATCATCTTTTGTGTTTCTTTGTGCCTTTTTGCTCAAATGCCTACAAACATTCTCACAACACAAGAAATGATAACATTCAAATAGTTTTGCAAATTAACAAACTCAAAGGAATTTTGAGCCAACAATTTCCCACTTTTGTTGTTTTGCAAAACCTCAAACATATGTGCAATTTTGAAAATTTTCAATTGAAAATTAAAGCTCCCCTCAATTTGATAATTCTTCCTCAATTTATGCACAATTATGATTGAGCAACAAGGCTCCCCCTCAATTTATGCATTTTTCAAATCAATAATAGAGTCCTAAATTACAAGTTTGCATAAGTTTTGCGGAAGCGTATTTTGGAATTAAGGCTCACAACTGTAAGAGTTTGTTTGAGTTTATAAGGCACAATTCATAAAAAATTTGCTCCTCCTAAATATATGGCAATTAGTATTGAGGGTTTAATTCTCAAATCACCTATGTTTGCCCAACCTTTGATTGGTTGCTTTCCTTTCTAAGTGTGCATTCTAACGAAATATTTTGTGGGGGGTACAAAAATAATAACTATGATATAATTTGAAAATCTGAACTCCCTACAAATATTAAAGTATTTATGTGGTTAGTTAGAAGAAAAAGAATCTTTACCAAAAAATATCTAGTAAAAAAAAGGTTGGAATGGAAATACTCAATGTGTCTTTTGTGATCAAGAAGAGTGTATAGATCATCTTTTTATTTCATGTCCCTTTATTAAACAAATATGGACATGGATTAGAAATCATAACAATTTTATATTTGAGAGAGTGTGTCTACAAGATTTATGGAGTATAGATGCCAAAATTCCGCTTAAAGATGCTATGTTAGTTGAGTTAGTTAGAGGGACTGTCCCGTGGAATGTATGGCTTGAAAGAAACAAGTTATGTTTCACAACAAAAAATCCTAGTTCCATTAGAAGTTTAACTAGTTAGATTATTAGAATGTTGGATTACTGGTGTAAGAATAATAATGATAAATCTTATTTGAATGTTAATCTCATTATGCCACATGATGTTCAGGATTTACCAAAACATACACAAGGAATAGGAAACCTGACAGAAATGGAGCATGTGGAGGAAAGGAAGGTGAAGCAAGATGCGCAAAGACATTTGTTTGGAAGAGGCTATTGTCTTTTCATGGATGATTTGTGGCTATTCTTTATAACTGTTTTGTCTCTGCTTGTGAAAACTTGTTATTTTAATATTTTGTGAGGTTGACGATTTGATACCGTGGGTTGGTAGTTATGGTGATTTGGTTGCTCTTGGTGCTGTAATATTGATATGATACCCTGAACTGAAATTAGATTAGGATTTAATACTGTACTAGGACTTGTTTCAATGAAACAGGTGGGGTTCCCCCCCACTCTTTAGTAAAGAAAGAGGGGTATTATATGCTTCTCATAGTAGGATATGACGCTTTGTGAAGTTTTCTTGAAAGGATAACACCTAGAAAAGAAGTGCACTGATAAAAAACACTATTCGTAATCAGATAAGATGCTTTGTGGTGATTTGTTGAATGATTTCCATCCACAAATGAAGTACTCAGATCAGAAATACTTCCCTAGTAGGATGTGTTCATTTGTGGAGTTTTCTTGAAAGGATACCACATAGAAATGAAGTGCACTGATAAAAAAACACTATTCGTAATCAGATAAGATGCTTTGTGGTGATTTTTTGAATGGTTACCACCAATAAACGAAGTACTCAGATCCGAAACACTTCTCATAGCAAGATAAGATGACTTGTGGTGTTTTACTAATTGTATACGACCCATAAATGAAGTACTTAAACAAGAAGCACCTACAGTAGTATTCTAGCTCCTTCGTGGTGTTTTAGTGAAAGGTTACCACTCATAAATGAAGTATTTGAAGAACAAACTCTTATCATAGTAGGCTACGATGCTTTCTGAGGTTTTCTTAAAATGTTACCACCATGAATGAAGTAATCTGATCTGAAACACTTCTCGTAGTAGGATAAAATGCTTTGTGTAGTTTTCTTTAATGGTTACCACCCATAATGAAGTACTCGGACATGAAAAATCTAGAGTTGTAATCTATGCTCTTTCGAGGTGTTTTAGTGAAAGGTTACCACCCTTAAATTAATTATTTGAAAACAGACACTTCTCGTAGTAGGCTATGATGCTTTGTGGGGGTTTTCTTAAACGTTATCTCCATGAATGAAGTAATCTTATCTGAAACACTTCTCGTAGTATGATAAAATGCTTTGTGGTGTTTTCTTTAATAGTTACCACCCATAATGAAGTACTCGGACATGAAGAATCTAGAGTTGTAATCTATGATCTTCGTGGTGTTTTAGTGAAAGGTTGCCACCCTTAAATGAAGTATTTGAAGAACAAACACTTCTCGTAGTATGCTATGATGCTTTGTGGGGTTTTCTTAAAACGTTACCACCATGAATGAAGTAATCTGATCTGAAACACTTCTTGTAGTAGTATAAAATAATTTGATGTGTTTTCTTTAATGGTTACCACCCATAAATAAAGTACTCTGATTAGAAACACTTCTCGTAGAAGGATAAGATGTTTTGTGGTGTTTTATTGAATGGCTACATCCCAGAAATGAAGTACTAAGATCAGAAACACTTCCGGTAGTAGGATATGATGATTTGTGGTGTTTCTTAATTGTTTACCACTCATAAATGAAGTACTGAGATGTGAAGCACTTAGAGGTGTATTATATGCTTCTTCATTGTGGTTTAGTGATGGTTACCACCCTCAATTGAAGTACTCTGAGAACAAACACTTCTCATAATAGGATATGATGCATTGTGGTGTTTTCTTGAAAGCATAGCACCCGTAAATGAAGTGCACTGATAAAAAAAACACAATTCGTAATATGATAAGATGCTTTGTAGTGGTTTCTTGAATGGTTATCTCTAATAAACAAAGTACTCAGATCCGAAATACTTTCGAAGCAAGATAAGATGCGTTGTGGTGTTTTCGTTGATTGTATACCACCCATACATGAAGTACTCAAACATGAAGCACCAAGAGTGGTAATCTATGCTCCTCCGTGGTGTTTTAGTAAAAGTTTACCACTCTTAAATGAAGTATTTGAAGAACAAACACTTGTCGTATTAGGCTATGATGCTTTGTGGGTTTTTTTTTAAAACGTTACCACCATGAATGAAGTAATCTGATCTGAAACACTTCTCATAGTAGATTAAAATGCTTTGTGGTGTTTTCTATAATGGTTACCACCCATAATGAAATACTTGGACATGAAGAATCTAGAGTTGTAATATATGCTCTTCGTGGTGTTTTAGTGAAAGGTTACCACCCCTAAATGAAATATTTGAAGAACAAACACTTCTTGTAGTAGTCTATGATGCTTTGTGGAGTTTTCTTAAAACGTTACCTCCATGAATGAAGTAATCTTATCAGAAACAGTTCTCGTAGTAGGATAAAATACTTTGTGGTGTTTTCTTTAAGAGTTACCACCCATAATGAAGTACTCGGACATGAAGAACATAGACTTGTAATCTATGCTCTTCGTGGTGATTTAGTGAAAGATTGCCACCGTTAAATGATTTATTTGAAGAACAAAAAACACTTTGAGTAGTAGGCTATGATGCTTTGTGGGGTTTTCATAAAACGTTACCACCATGAATGAAGTAATCTGATCTTAAACACTTCTTGTAGTAGGATAAAATGCTTTGTGGTGTTTTCTTTAATGGTTACCACCCGTAAATAAAGTACTCTGATGAGAAACACTTATCGTAGATGGATAAGATGTTTTATGGTGTTTTATTGATGAAGTACTCAGATCAGAAACACTTCTGGTAGTAGGATATGATGATTTGTAGTGTTTCTTGATTGTTTATCACCCATAAATGACGTACTGAGACATGAAGTACATAGAGGGGTATTCTATGCTTCTTCATTGTGGTTTAGTGAATGGTTACACCCTTAATTGAAGTAATCTTAGAAGAAACACTTCTTGTAGTAGGATATGATACTTTGTGGAGTTTTTTTGAAAGGATACCACCCAGAAATGAAGTGCATTGATAAAAAACACTATTCATAATAGGATAAGATGCTTTGTGATGTTTTCTTGTTTGGTTAACACCAATAAGGTACTCAGATCCGAAACACTTCTCATAGCAAGATAAGATGCCTTGTGGTGTTTATTGATTGTATACCACTCATAAATGAAGTTCTCAAACATGAAGCGCCTAGAGTGATAATCTATGCTCCTTCTTGGTGTTTTAGTGAAAAGTTACCACTCTTAAATGAAGTATTTGAAAACAAACACTTCTTGTAGTAGGCTATGATGCTTTGTGGGGTTTTCTTAAAATATTACTCCATGAATGAAATAATCTGATCTGAAACACTTCTCGTAGTAGGATAAAATATTTTGTGGTGTTTTCTTTAATAATTACCACCCATAATGAAGTACTCGAACATGAAGAATCTAGAGTTGTAATCTATGCTCTTCGTGGTGTTTTAGTGAAAGGTTGTCACCCTTAAATAAAGCATTTGAAAAACAAACACTTCTCATAGTATGCTATGATGCTTTATTGGGTTTTCTTAAAACATTACCATCATGAATGAAGTAATCTGATTTGAAATACTTCTTGTAGTAGGATAAAATTATTTGTGGTGTTTTCTTTAATGGTTACCACCCGTAAATAAAGTACTCTGAAGAGAAACACTTCTCGTAGAAGGATAATATGTTTTGTGGTGTTTTATTGAATGGTTACCACTCACAAATGAAGTACTCAGATCAGAAACACTTCCGGTAGTAGGATATGATGATTTGTGGTGTTTCTTGATTGTTTACCACTCATAAATAAAGCTTTGGATTTGTGGGTTTTTCTTAAATGTTACCACCATGAATGAAGTAATATGATCTGAAACACTTCTCGTAGTAGTATAAAATTCTTGTTGTGTTTTCTTTAAAGGTTACCACAAATAATGAAGTACTCGGAAATGAAGAACCTAGAGTTGTTATCTATGCTCCTTTGTGGTGTTTTAGTGAAAGGATACCATCCTTAAATGAAGTATTTGAAGAACAAACACTTATAGTAGGCTATGATGCATTGTGGGGTTTTCATAATACGCTACCGCCATGAATGGAGTAATCTGATCTGAAGCACTTATCGTAGTAGGATAAAATGCTTTGTGGTGTTTTATTTAATGGTTACCACCCGTAAATAAAGTACTCTGATCAGAAACACTTCTCGTAGGAAGATATGATGATTTGTGGTGTTTCATGATTGTTTAGCACCCACATATGAAGTACTAAGACATAAAGCACTTAGAGGGGTATTCTAAGCTTCTTCATTGTGGTTTAGTGAATGCTTACACCCTTAATTGAAGTAATCTTAGAATAAACACTTCTCGTAGTAGGATATGATGCTTTGTGGAGTTTTCTTGAAAGCATACCACCTAGAAATGAAGTGCACTGATAAAAAACATTATTCGTAGTAGGATAAGATGCTTTGTGGTGGTTTCTTGAATGGTTACCTCCAATAAACGAAGTACTCAGATCCGAAATACTTCTCGAAGTAAGATAAGATGCATTGTGGTGTTTTCTTGATTGTTTACCGCTCATAAATGAAGTACTCAAACATGAAGCACCTAGAGTGGTAATCTATGCTCATTCGTAGTGTTTTTGTGAAAGGTTACCACCCTTAAATGAAGTATATGAAGAATAACCACTTCTCGTAGTAGATTATGATGCTTTGTGGGTTTTATTGAAATGTTTCCACCCATAAATGAAGTACTGAGACATGTAGCACTTGGAGGGGTATTATATGCTTCTTTATTGTGGCTTTGTGAATGGTTACCATCCTTAAATGAAGAACTCTAAGAACAAACACTTCTCGTAGTAGGCTATGATGCTTTGTGGAGTTTTCTTGAAAGGATACCACCCAGATATGAAGTGCCCTAATCAGAAACACTACTTGTATTACGATAAGATGCTTTGTGGTGGTTTCGTGAATGGTTACCTCCAATAAACGAAGTACTCAGATCAAAAACACCTATGGTAGTAAGATAAGATGCTTTGTGGTGTTTTCTTGATTGTTTACCGCCCATAAATGAAGTACTCAAACATGAAGCACCTAAATTGGTAATGTATTCTCCTTTGTAGTTTTTCATGAAATAATGCCACTCATAAATGAAGTATTAGAAGAACTAACAATTGTCGTAGTAGACCATGAATGAAGTAATTTGATCGGAAACACTTTTCGTAGTAGGATAATATGCTTTGTGGTGTTTTCTTTAATGGTTACCACCCATAATGAAGTACACGGAAATGAAAAACCTAGAGTTGTAATCTATGCGCCTTCGTGATGTTTTAGTGAAAGCTTACAGCACTTAAATGAAGTATTTGAAGAACAAACACTTCTCGTATTAGGCTATGATGCTTTGTGGGGTTTTCTTAATACGTTACCACCATGAATGAAGTAATCTGATCTGAAACACTTCTCGTAGCAGGATAAAATGCTTTGTGGTGTTTTCTTTAATGGTTACCACCCGTAAATAAAGTACTCTGATCAGAAACACTTATCGTAGAAGGATAAGACGTTTTGTGGTGTTTTATTGAATGGTTACCACTCACAAATGAAGTACTCATATTAGAAACACTTTCGGTAGTAGAATATGATGATTTGTGGTGTTTCTTGATTGTTTACCACCCATAAATGAAGTACTGAGACCTGAAGCACTTAGAGGGGTATTCTACACTTCTTCTTTGTGGTTTAGTGAAGGGTCACCACCCACAATTGATGTACTCTGAGAACATACAGTACTCGTAGTAGGATATGATGCTTTGTGGAGTTTTCTTGAAAGGATACTACCCAGAAATGAAGTGCACTTATAAAAAACACTATTCGTAATAGGATAAGATGTTTTGTGGTGGTTTCTTGAATGGTTACCACCAATAAACGAAGTACTCATATCTGAAACACTTTTCATAGCAATTTAAGATGTCTTGTGGTGTTTTATTGATTGTAAACCACCCATAAATGAAGTACTCAAACATGAAGCACCTAAAGTGGTAATCTATGTTCCTTCACTGTATTTTTGTGAAAGTTTACCACTCTTAAATTAAGTATTTGAAGAACAAATACTTGTCGTAGTAGGCTGTGATGCTTTGTGGGGTTTTCTTAAAATGTTACCACCATGAATGAAGTAATCTGATCTGAAACACTTCTCGTAAATGGATAAAATGCTTTGTAGTGTTTTCTTTAATGGTTACCACCCATAATGAAGTACTCGAAAATGAAGAATCTAGGGTTGTAATCTATGCTCCTTCGTGGTATTTTAGTGAAATGTTACCACCCTCAAATTAAGCATATTTAAACAAACAATTCTTGTAGTATGGTATGATGCTTTATGGGGTTTTCTTAAAACGTTACCTCCATGAATGAAATAATCTTATCCGAAACACTTCTCGTAGTAGGATAAAATGCTTTGTGGTGTTTTCTTTAATAGTTACCACCCATAATGAAGTACTCGGACATGAAGAACCTAGAGTTGTAATTTATGCGCCTGCATGATGTTTTATTGAAAGGTTACCACACTTAAATGAAGTATTTGAAGAACAAACACTTCACGTAGTAGGCTATGATGCTTTGTGGGGTTTTCTTAATACGTTAACACCAAGAATGAAGTAATTTGATCTGAAACACTTCTCGTAGTAGGATAAAATGTTGTGGTGTTTTCTTTATTGGTTACCACCCATAAGGAAGTACTCGGACATGAAAAACCTAGAGTTGTAATCTATGTGCCTTTGTGGTGTTTTAGTGAAAGCTTACCACACTTAAATGAAGTATTTAAAGAACAAACACTTCTCGTATTAGGCTATGATGCTTTGTGGGGTTTTCTTAATATGTTACCACCATAAATGAAGTAATATGATTTGAAACACTTCTCGTAGTACGATAAAATGCTTTGTGGTGTTTTCTTTAATGGTTACCACAGGTAAATAAAGTATCCTAATAAAAAACACCGATCGTAGAAGGATAAGACGTTTTGTGGTGTTTTATTGAATGGTTACCACTCACAAATGAAGTACTCATATCAGAAACACTTCCGGTAGTAGAATATGATGATTTGTGGCTTTTCTTGACTGTTTACCACCCATAAATGAAGTACTGAGAAATGAAGCACTTAGAGGGGTATTCTATGCTTCTACATTGTGGTTTAGTGAATGGTCACCACCCTCAATTGAAGTAATCTGAGAACAAACACTTCTCGTAGTAGGATATTATGCTTTGTGGAGTTTTCTTGAAAGGATACCACCCAGAAATGTAGTACTCATATCCGAAACACTTCTCATAGCAATATAAGATGCCTTGTGGTGTTTTATTGATTGTATACCACCCATAAATGAAGTACTCAAACATGAAGCACCTAGAGTGGTAATCTATGCTCCTTCGTGGTGTTTTTATGAAAGGTTTCCACTCTTAAATGAATATTAGAAGAACAAATAATTGTCGTAGTAGGCTATGATGCTTTGTGGGGTTTTCTTAAAACGTTACCACCATGAATGAAGTAATCTGATCTGAAACACTTCTCGTAAATGGATAAAATGCTTTGTAGTGTTTTCTTTAATGGTAAACCCATAATGAAGTACTCGGACATGAAAAACCTAGGGCTGTAATCTATCCTACTTCGTGGTGTTTTAGTGAAAGGTTACCACCTTCAAATTAAGCATATTTAAACAAACAATTCTTGTAGTAGGTTATGATGCTTTGTGGGGTTTTCTTAAAAGGTTACCTCCATGAATAAAGTAATCTTATCTGAAACACTTCTCGTAGTAGGATAAAATGCTTTGTGGTGTTTTCTTTAATAGTTACCACCCATAATGAAGTACTCGGACATGAAGAACCTAGAGTTGTAATCCATGCGCTTGCATGATGTTTTATTGAAAGGTTACCATACTTAAATGAAGTATTTGAAGAACAAACACTTCTCGTAGTAGGCTATGATGCTTTGTGGGGGTATTCTTAATACGTTACCACCATGAATGAAGTAATCTGGTCTGAAACACTTCTCGTAGTAGGATAAAATGCTTTGTGGTGTTTTCTTTAATGGTTGCCACCCGTAAATAAAGTACTCTGATCAGAAACACTTCTCGTAGGAGGATAAGATGTTTTGTGGTGTTTTCTTGAATGGTTAGCACCCACAAATGAAGTATTCAGATAAGAAACACTTTCGGTAGTAGGATATGATGATTTGTGGCTTTTCTTGACTGTTTACCACCCATAAATGAAGTACTGAGACATGAAGCACATAGAGTTGTATTATATGGTTCTTCATTGTGGTTTAGTGATGGTTACCACCCTCAATTGAAGTACTCTGAGAACAAACACTTGTCCTAATAGGATATGATGCATTGTGGTGTTTTCTTGAAAGGATAGCACCCGTAAATGAAGTGCACTGATAAAAAACACAATTCGTAATATGATAAGATGCTTTGTAGTGGTTTCTTGAATGGTTACTAGAATAAACAAAGTACTCAGATCCGAAATACTTTCGAAGCAAGATAAGATGTGTTGTGGTATTTTCGTTGATTGTATACCACCCATACATGAAGTACTCAAACATGAAGCACCAAAAGTGGTAATCTATGCTCCTCCGTGGTCTTTTAGTAAAAGTTTACCACTCTTAAATGAAGTATTTGAAGAACAAACACTTGTCGTATTAGGCTATGATGCTTTGTGGGTTTTTTTTAAAACGTTACCACCATGAATGAAGTAATCTGATCTGAAACACTTCTCATAGTAGATTAAAATGCTTTGTGATGTTTTCTATAATGGTTACCACCCATAATGAAATACTTGGACATGAAGAATCTAGAGTTGTAATATATGCTCTTCGTGGTGTTTTAGTGAAAGGTTACCACCCTTAAATGAAATATTTGAAGAACAAACACTTCTTGTAGTAGTCTATGATGCTTTGTGGAGTTTTCTTAAAACGTTACCTCCATGAATGAAGTAATCTTATCTGAAACAGTTCTCGTAGTAGGATAAAATACTTTGTGGTGTTTTCTTTAATAGTTACCACCCATAATGAAGTACTCGGACATGAAGAACGTATACTTGTAATCTATGCTCTTCGTGGTGATTTAGTGAAAGGTTGCCACCATTAAATGATTTATTTGAAGAACAAACACTTTGAGTAGTAGGCTATGATGCTTTGTGGGGTTTTCATAAAACGTTACCACCATGAATGAAGTAATCTGATCTTACACACTTCTTGTAGTAGGATAAAATGCTTTGTGGTGTTTTCTTTAATGGTTACCACCCGTAAATAAAGTACTCTGATGAGAAACACGATGGATAAGATGTTTTATGGTGTTTTATTGATGAAGTACTCAGATCAGAAACACTTCTGGTAGTAGGATATGATGATTTGTAGTGTTTCTTGATTGTTTATCACCCATAAATGACGTACTGAGACATGAAGTACTTAAAGGGGTATTCTATGCTTCTTCATTGTGGTTTAGTGAATGGTTACACCCTTAATTGAAGTAATCTTAGAAGAAACACTTCTTGTAGTAGGATATGATGCTTTGTGGAGTTTTTTTGAAAGGATACCACCCAGAAATGAAGTGCATTGATAAAAAAACACTATTCGTAATAGGATAAGATGCTTTGTGATGTTTTCTTGATTGGTTAACACCAATAAAGGTACTCAGATCCGAAACACTTCTCGTAGCAAGATAAGATGCCTTGTGGTGTTTATTGATTGTTACCACTCATAAATGAAGTTCTCAAACATGAAGTGCCTAGAGTGATAATCTATGCTCCTTCTTGGTGTTTTAGTGAAAGGTTACCACTTTTAAATGAAGTATTTGAAGAACAAACACTTGTCGTAGTAGGCTATGATGCTTTGTGGAGTTTTCTTAAAATGTTACCACAATGAGTGAAGTAATCTGATCTGAAACACTTCTCGTAAATTGATAAAATGCTTTGTGGTATTTTCTTTAATGGTTACCACCCATAATGAATTACTCGGACATGAAGAACCTAGAGTTGTAATCTATTCACCTTCGTGGTGTTTTAGTGAAAGTCTACCACCCTTAAAGCTATGATGCTTTGTGGGGTTTCCTTGAAAAGTTACCACCCATAAACAAGTACTCAGATCAAGACACTACTTGTAGTAGAATAAGATGATTTGTGGTGGTTTCTTGAATGGTAACCTCCAATAAACGAAGTACTCAGATCGAAAACACTTCTCGTAGTAAGATAAGATGCTTTGTGGTATTTGTATTTTCTTTAATGGTTAACACCCGTAAATAAAGTACTCTGATGAGAAACAATTCTCGTAGAAGGATAAGATGTTTTGTGGTGTTTTATTGAATGGTTGCCACCCATAAATGAAGTACTCATATCAGAAACACTTCTCGTAGAATGATAAGATGATTTGTGGTGTTTTCTTGCATGGTTATCACCCACAAATGAAGTACTCAGATCAGAAACACTTCTCGTAGTTGGATATGATTATTTGTGGTGTTTCTTGATTGTTTACCACCTATAAACGAAGTACTGAGACCTGAAGCACTTTAGAGGGGTATTCTATGATTCTTCATTGTGTTTTAGTGAATGATTATCACATTTAAATGAAGTACTCAGAGAAGAAAATCTTCTTGTAGTTGGATATGATGCTTTTCGGAATTTTATTGAAAGGATATCACCCAGAAATGAAGTGCACTGATCAGAAACACTACTCGTAGTAGGATAAGATGCTTTGTGATGGTTTCTTGAATGGGTTACCTCAAATAAATAGAGTATTCAGATCAGAAATACTTCTCGCAATAAGATAAGATGCTTTCTGATATTTTCTTGATTGTTTACCGCCCATAAATGAAGTACTCTAACATGATGCACCTAGATGGGTAATCTATGCTTATTCGTGGTGTTTTAGTGAAGGGTTACCACTCTTAAATTAAGTATTTGAAGAACAAACACTTGTTGTAGTAGGCTATGGTATTTTGTGGAGTTTTCTTGAAAGGATACCACATAGAAATGAAGTGCACTGATCCGAAACACTACTTGTAGTAGGATAAGATGATTTGTAGCGGATTCTGAATGGTTATCTCCAATAAACAAAGTACTCAGATCAGAAACACTTCTCATAGTAAGACAAGATGCTTTGTGGTGTTTTCTTGATTGTTTATCGCCCAAAAATGAAGTACAAAAATAAGAAGCACCTATAGTGGTAATCTATGCTCATTCGTGGTGTTTCAGTGAATGTTTACCACTCTTAAATTAAGTATTTAAAGAACAAACACTTGTCGTAGTAGGCTATGTTGCTTTGTGAGTTTTTCTTGAAACGTTACCATCCATAAATGAAGTAATCTGATCTGAAACACTTCTAGTAGTTGGATAAGATGCTTTGTGGTGTTTTCTTGATAGTTTACCATTCGTAAATGAATTACTCAAAAATGAAGCACCTAGAGTGGTAATCTATTCTCCTTCGTGGTATTTCACGAAAGAATAGCACTCTGAAATGAAGTATTTGAAGAACAAACACTTGTCGTAGTAGCCTATGATGCTTTGTGCGTTTTTCTTTAAATGTTACCACCATGAATGAAGTAATCTGATCCGAAAAACTTCTCATAGTAGTATAGAATGCTTTGTTGTGTTTTCTTTAAAGGTTACCATCCATAATGAAGTACTCGGACATGAAGAACCTAGAGTTATAATCTATTCACCTTCGTGGTGTTTTGGGGAAAGGTTACTACCCTTAAATTAAGTATTTGAAGAACAAATACTTCTCGTAGTAGGGTATGATGCTTTGTGGGGTTTTCTTGAACGTTACCACCCATAAATGAAGTAATCTGATCTGAAACACTTCTAGTAGTAGGATAAGATGTTTTGTGGGGTTTTCTTGATTGTATACCGCCCAAAAATGAAGTACTCGTACGTGAAGAACCTAGAGTTGTAATCTATTTACCTTTGTGGTGTTTTAGTGAAAGGTTACCACCCTTAAATTAAGTATTTGAAGAACAAACACTTCTCGTAGTAGGGTATGATGCTTTGCGGGGTTTTTTTTAACGTTACCACCCATAAATAAAGTAATCTGATTTGAAACACTTCTAATAGTAGGATAAGATGATTTGTGGTGTTTTCTTGATTGTATACCGCCTATAAATGAAGTACTCGGACATAAAGAACTTAGAGTTGTAATCTATTCACCTTCGTGGTGTTTTAGTGAAAGGTTACCACCCTTAAATGATGTATTTGAATAATAAACACTTCTCGTAGTAGGCTATGATGTTTTGTGAGGTTTTCTTGAAATGTTACCACCCATAAATAAGGACTCATATCAGAAACACTACTTGTAGTAGAATAAGATGATTTTTGATGGTTTCTTGAATGGTTACCTCCAATAAATAAAGTACTCAGATCAGAACACTTCTAGTAGTAAGATAAGATGCTTTGTGGTGTTTTCTTAATTGTTTAACGTCCATGAAGTACTCAAATATGAAGCACCAAGAGTGGTAATATATGCTCCTTCGTGGTGTTTTACTGAAAGGTTACCCCCTTAAATGTAAGTATATGAAGAATAAACACTTCTCGTAGTAGGGTATGATACTTTGTGGGGTTTTCTTTAAACGTTACCACCCATAGATGAAGTAATCTGATCTGAAACACTCTAGTAATATGATAAGATGCTTTTTAGTGTTTTCTTGATTGCTTACCTCCCATAAATGAAGTACTCAGACATGAAGCACCTAGAGTGGTAATCTATGTTCCTTCGTGGTGTTTAGTGAAAGGACCACCCATTTGAAGAACCAACACTTCTCATAGTAGGCTATGATACTTTGTGGAGTTTTCTTGAAAAGTTACCACCCATAAATGTAATCTTATCTGAAACAATTCTCGTAATAGGATGAGATTCTTTGTGGTGTTTTATTGATTGTATATCGCCCATAAATGAAGTACTCTGACATGAAGAACCGAGAGTTGTAATCTATGCACCTTCGTGGTGTTTTAGTGAGAGGTTGTCATCCTTAAATGAAGTATTTGAACAACAAACACTTCTCGTAGTAGGCTATGATGCTTTGTGGGGGGTTTTTTAAAACGTTACCACCCATAAATGAAGTAATCTAATATGAAACACTTCTCATAGAACGATAAGATGTTTTGTGGTGATTTATTGAAAGGTTACCACCATAAATGAAGTACTTAGATCAGAAACACTTCTCGTTGAATGATAAGATGCTTTGTGGTGTTTTCTTGAATGGTTATCACCCACAAATGAAGTACTCAGATCAGAAGCACTTCATGTAGTAGGATATGATTATTTGTGATGTTTCTTGATTGTTTACCACTCATAAATGGAGTACTGAGACATGAAGCACTTTTGAGGGCTATTCTATGCTTCTTCATTGTGTTTTAGTGAATTGTTATCACACTTAAATGAAGTATTCAGAGAAGAAACTCTTCTTGTAGTTGGATATGATGTTTTGTGGAGTTTTCTTGAAAGAATACCACCCAGAAATGAAGTGCACTGATCAGAAACACTACTCGTAGTAGGATAAGATGTTTTGTGGTGGTTTCTTGAATGGGTTACCTCCAATAAACGAATTATTCAAATCATAAATACTTCTCGTAGTAAGATAAGATGATTTGTGGTGTTTTCTTGATTGTTTATCGCCCATAAATGAAGTACTCAAACATGAAGCACCTAGAGGGGTAATCTATGCTTCTTCGTGGTGTTTCAGTGAAAGGTTACCACTCTTAAATGAAGTATTTGAAGAACAAACACTTGTCGTAGTAGGCTATGATTCTTTGTGGGGTTTTCTTGAAACGTTACCATGCATCAATGAAGTAATCTGATCTGAAACACTTCTAGTAGTAGGATGAGATGTTTTGTGGTGCCTTCTTGATTGTTTACCGCTCATAATTGAAGTACTCACAGATGAAGAACCTAAAGTTGTAATCTATGCACATTCGTGGTGTTTTAGTGAACAGTTATCATCCTTAAATGAAGTATTTGAAGAACAAACACTTCTCGTAGTAGGTCATGATGTTTGTGGGGTTTTCTTAAAATGATACCACCCATAAATGAAGTAATATGATCTAAAACACTTCTCGTAGTAGGATAAGATTCTTTGTGGTGTTTTCTTTAATGGTTACCACCCGTAAATAAAATACTCTGATCAGAGACACTTATAGTAGAATGATAAGATGTTTTGTGGTGTTTTATTGATTGGTTACCACTCATAAATGAAGTACTCGAATCATAAACACTTCTCGTAGAATGATAAGATGCTTTGTGGTATTTTCTTGAATGGTTACCACCCAAAAATGAAGTACTCAAATCAGAAACACTTCTTGTCGTAGTAGGATAAGATGATTTATGGTGTTTCTTGATTGTTTATCATCCATAAATGGAGTACTCTGACATGAAGCACTTAGAGGGGTATTCCATGCTTCTTAAATGTATTTTAGTGAATGGTTACCACACTTCAATGAAATACTTAGAGAACAAACTCTTCTCTTAGTAGGATATGATGCTTTGTGGAATTTTCTTGAAAGGTACCACCCTGAAATGAGTGCACTGATCAGAAATACCACTTGTAGTAGGATAAGATTCTTTGTGGTGGTTTCTTGAATGGTTACCTCCAACAAACGAAGTACTCAGATCAAAAATACTTCTCGTAGTTTGATAAGATGTTTTGTGGTGTTTTCTTGATTATTTACCGCTCGTAAATGAAGTACTTAAAGTGGTAATCTCTGCTCCTAAAGTGGTAATCTCTGCTCCTTCGTGGTGTTTCAGTGAAAGGTTATCACCCTTAAATGAAGTATTTGAAGAATAAACATTTCTCGTAGTAGGCTATGATGCTTTGTGGGGTTTTCTTGACATGTTACCACTCATAATTGAAGTACTCAGATCAGAATCACTTCCCATAGTAGGATAAGATGATTTGTGGTGTTTCTTGATTGTTTATCACCCAAAAATGAAGTACTCAAACATGAAGTACAGTGGGGTATTCTATGCTTCTTCATTGTGTTTCAGTGAATGGTTACCACACTTAAATAAAATATTCATAGAAGAAAATCTTCTTGTAGTAGGATATGATCTTTGTGGAGTTTTCTTGAAAGGATACCACCCAAAAATAAAGTGCATGGATCACAAACACTACTCGTTGTAGGATAAGATGCTTTGTGAGTGTGTCTTGAATTGTTACCTCCAATAAACCAAGTACTCATATCAGAAATACTTCTCGTAGTAAGATAAGATGCTTTGTGGTGTTTTCTTGAAGTACTCGAACATGAAGCAGCTAGAGTGGCAATCTATGCTCGAACCGGAGAGAACATAAGAAAACCGCTGCCAGTGGAGGTGAACCCTTCCCCAATGAATAAACCACTTTCACTCCCTTATTGACTTAAAGAACCGAGAAGAACAATCAAAGACAGACTTCCATTATGAAGAATTCACCATTTGCATTCATTCGATAACCCTGGCTTCAGATTGTTAGTCATATTACAGTGATTAGTGACCTTCAAGCTGTTGGAGACGAAGAGGAAATGAAGACCTTAGTTCTTAGCAGATATGGTGTTTCAGTGAAAGGTTACCACCCTTAAATGAAGTATTTGAAGAACAAATACTTGGCGTAGTAGGCTATGATGCTTTGTAGGATTTTCTTGAAACGTTGCAACCATAAATGAAGTAATCTGATTTGAAATACTTCTAGTAGTAGGATAAGATGCTTTGTGGTATTTTCTTAATTGTTTACCACCTATAAAATGAAGTGCTCGGACATGAATAACCTAAAGTTATAACCTATGCTCCTTCGTGGTGTTTTAGTGAGAGGTTACCACCCTTAAATGAAGTATTTGAATAATAAACACTTCTCTTAGTAGGCTATGATGTTTTGTGGGGTTTTCTTAAAACGTTACCATCCATAATGAAGGAATATAAACTGAAACACTTCTCGTAGTAGGGTAATATGCTTTGTGGTATTTTCTTTAATGGTTACCACTCGTAAATAAAGTATTATGCTTAGAAACACTTCTCATAGAAGAATTAGATGTTTTGTGGTGTTTCTTGAATGGTTACCACCCATAAATGAAATACTCATATCAGAAATACTTCTCGTAGAATGATAAAAAAATTTGTGGTGTTTTCTTGAATGGTTACCACCCACAAATGAAGTACTAAGATCAGAAACACTTCTTATTGTAGAATCTGATGATTTGTGGTGTTTCTTGATTGTTTACAGCACTTATATTATATGCTTTTTCATTGTGTTTTAGTGAATGATTACCACACTTAAATGAAGTACTCAGAGAATAAACTCTCCTCGTAATAGGATATGATGCTTTGTGAGTTTTCTTGAAAGGATACCACCCACAAATGAAGTGCGCTGATCAGAAACACTTCTCGTAGTAGGATAAGATGCTTTGTGGTGGTTTATTGAATGGTTACCTCCAAAAAACAAAGTACTCAAATCAGAAACACTTCTCGTAGTCAATGGCCCTGAGCTTGTGGGATATTCGGAATTAAGTAATGATGTTCATGAAACTGCTCCTCAAGAAATTACAAAATCAGTCCAAATAAGGAGATCCACTAGAGAGAACAGATATACTGAAAGATTCGCATATCTTCAAGAACATGAATTTGACATATGCATGTTTGAAAATGACCCAAGAGATATCAAACAAGCTATGGAAAGTTCTAGCTCTCATAAGTGGATCGATGCGATGAATGAAGAGGTGAAATCAATGAATAATAATGATGTGTGGGATATTGTTCCTTTGCCTAAGGGCAAGAAAACTGTTGGTTGTAAGTGGATTTTCAAAATCAAACGTGATTCTAAAAGCAATGTTGAAAAATATAAAGCACGTCTTGTCGCTAAGGATTTCACAAAGAAAGAAGGTATTGATTACAATGAAACCTTCTCTTCGGTTTCATTGAAAGATTCGTTGAGAATCATTTTGGCACTGGTAGCGCATTATAACTTGGAGCTCCACCAAATGAATGTAAAGACAACTTTTCTCAATGGTGACATTGAGGAAATCATCAACATGAGGCAACTGGAAAACTTTGTGGTCGACGATCCAAAGTCTATGGTATGTCGACTTAAGAAATTCATTTATGAGCTCAAACAAGCATCTCGACAATGGTATTTGAAATTTCACAATATAGTTAGCTCATACGATTTCGAGTCTAACTTAGTTGACGAATGCATATACCTTAAGTTCTGTGGGAGCAAGTTCACATTTATGGTCTTATATATTGATGACATACTACTAGCTAGTAATGATAAGGACATGTTGCATCAAACCAAGAATTTTCTATTTAGAAACTTTGAGATGAAAGATCTTGGTGATGCCTCATTTGTTCTAGGGATAGAAATACTAAGGGACATAACCGAAGGTATTCTGAAACTATCCCAAAGAAATTACATTGATAAAATGCTAAGTAGGTATGACATGAAAGACTGTAAATTAGGTGATACACTCATGGCTAAGGGAGACAAGTTCAGTCTTGCTCAATGCCCTAAAACTTATTCAGAAAGACTTCCCATGAAAGACATCCCTTATGTGTTCGTTGTAGGCAGTCTCATGTATGCCCAAGTGTGCACAAGACCAAACATAGCCTTCATTATGGGAATGCTAGGGCGATACTTAGGTAATTCAGAAATGGAGCATTGAAAAGTAGGGAAGAGGGTGCTGAGGTACCTGAAGAAATTAAGAGACTATATGCTCACATATCGGAGATCAGAAAAGCTCGAGGTCATTGAATATATCAATTCTAATTTTAGAGGCAGACGAAGTCGAGCATTGAAAGGTAGATAGCATGAAGTCGACATTGGGATACATCTACATGATGGCAGACGAAGCTGTGTCGTGGAAGAGTGCTAAATAGTTGCTCATAGCACCTTCTACTATGGCGAGCCGAGTTCATTGCATGCTACGAAGCCTCAAACCATGGCGTGTGGCTAAGGAATTTTGTCACTAGGCTACATGTAGTTCCTACCATCAAGAGACCACTTATGTTGATGTGTGACAACAATTCAACCGTACTCTATGTGACAAACAACAGAAGCTCGACAAAGTATAAGTACATAGACATCAAGTTTCTCGCAGTAAAGGAAAGAGTACAGAACAATGAATTAAAATTGGAACATATTGGTACAGATTCCATGATTGCGGATCCCCTTACAAAAGCACTACCACCCAAGAAATTTCATGCTCATATGGGCGTAGTACCTATGTTAGGATAGTTTAGGGAAAATGTGGGAGTTTGATTTTGTTTTTAATGTTTCATGCTATGTAATTTGTAACAAGTTAAGATATGTGCAAATTATGTTTTGAATCTCATTGTGTTTTTTCCTTAAATTTTTTACCTCACTAAAGTTAACAAATAAAGGGTGACACGTTCGAAAATAGGCACGTAAAATCACACTCTCGTGTAATTTCTGAACTATATGATCAAAGTCTAATTCATGTCATCCAGAAGTATTTGGTACTGTGATTTATATCGATAAAGCCACAAAGAAAATGTGGTGACTATCGTTTAAGTTCTGCTGGTATGATTGGTGGACTGAGTTGTTTAAGAAATACGAACATAAAGACTGAAAAGTATAAAGTGATCTGGCCAAATCCAAGACATGTGTAATCAAATAGACCAACACTTGTCCATGTGCGAGATTGTTGAGACGTCAATTCCAATAAATTAAGTTTGAACTACGTGTTATATGATTACTACATGTCATGTACTGTCGTTAATGTTATAAGGAGTAACATGTGGAAATGTTGTAAAAGATGATTTTATATTCAAGGCATGTTTTGACTGCCTAGATCTCCCGTTATCTTTCTGATTAGATAATTTAGCTTTTGTACAAAATTTGTGAATATATTTACAACAGTAAATATTAGAATTTGGAATAGAATTAGAGAGAATATTATCTCAAATATTTGGGGAATATTTGAGAATTAATTTGGCATCTTTCTAAGCTACACTTAGACCCCTATAAAAGGTTTCGAGTCTCCAAACGTTAGGAGTATTGATTTACAGTAGAATTTTACTTTTGATAGGGCACATGAGTTGTACATAGCCACCCATATACTCTTCATTAAGTATTGGTACTTTGTCGGAAATTTCGTGACCGTCAGAGAAAAGAAAGACAACCCCCAATCGTTTGGAATGACTCATTGAGAAACACGACGTGAAGGCGCTTCCACGAATCAAGACATCTCCGACGTTGATCGAGCTAGAGACCAGAGACAACGAAAAGAAGATGGAAAGTAAGTAAAACACGCTTTCACTCTTTTTTATTTCATTCATGTCGCAACGTTATTTGAATTGATTGAATTGCAATTGTTTTAGATTATGAAATTGTTAATTATGTGATAATCTAACTTGAATTGCACCAATTAACTATCCAACACTATTAAGCTTAGAAATGGTCAGTGTATTATTATAGAAATCCTGAAATGTACTATACAGTTCATCATTGATAATGTCACAAAAATTATGGTAAAATAAAATACTAAACCCATCAGACTCTGCTGCCTTATTTGGATCCATTTGAAAAACTGCTATCACAATTTCAGACAGAGTAATTTAAAGGCGCTGTTACATCATTATTTTATTCCAAATTAACCTTTAATTTTCATTTATAACCCACACATCATATGACCATTTTGATCAAATTGTCCCAGTTTGATCTAATATATTTCTGAAATGTGTGAAAGCATGTTGTGCAATAACGTTTTATCAAAGGGAGCTGATACGTAGATATCATATTTGATACCAACTGTTGATATCGATTTTATTATGTACTTTTAGTTGAGTTATCATGCACATTATTTGAGTTATTATGCATGTTATTTTTTGTAATGAAATAGTTATACATGTTATTTTTTATACTGGAATAGTTATGGTATAACATGCACAATAACTCAAATAATGTGCATTATAACTCAATTAAATGTGAATAATAAAATCGGTATCAATAGTTGATATCAAATGTGGTATCTACGAAACATTATCCTTTATCAAAAATTTCATGATGATAATTAAAAGAATCTAAATAAGGCATTTGTGTTGACATTTGTTGTCATTATGATGATAATTAATGATGATAATCAATGGTAAGAGTATTTGTTCTATTATGATGATAATTAAAAGAATTTACTATACGAAAGAATGGTACATTTACATCTCCTTCTTGCAATCATTTTACTGTTGACATTTGTTGCCTTTATTGTATTTCATCTTTGTATATATGTAGGAGTTTAGTTTTAGCCTGGAATAATTGTTGAACTTCATCATCATATAACTCTCTGTCTTCTGCACTTATTCTATAATTTGTAGATGTTGTGTAATATTAATTTTGTATCTCTAGTTTATTTTTAATTAGCACTCCATCATCTAAATTTTTGTCTAAGACTATTCAGTTTGAGTTTCCATGTAGTAGCTTTATTATTATGACCAAGTTTCATATGAGACAAACTTTCATTAACGAATTGTATAAAACCTTTTTGTTGTCATCAATATTTTTCAAACCGGAATTGATAATTATAATGATTATGTGATGTACCATATTAAAAGTATAATGGATTACGATCAAACACATGTTTAACCAAGGCCAATGTTTTAATAAATGGGAATATATTATTCCAGTCTTCATTTAAAATAAATCTATCCAAATATGCATGTTGATCACTATGACCACCTCTAGTGCATGTGAATTTTTTATTTGTACATTTATATTTTATTAATGCATTACCTTCTATTCAAGCATTGAATTTAGCCATATTTGATTGATCAAAAGGGACCTTTTTTTGTTCTATATCTAATTGAGTTGGAATCACCTCCAATTAACCAAGACCCAAACCAAATTCTTGTTAAACAAAAACAAGTTCATCCCAAAAAGCTTGTTTTTGATTAATATGTCTCCCTTGGTGTTTATAACTAGCAAATAATGCCATGTTAAAATAGAACTCATACTATTAAGTAACCTATTATTAAACTTTTCTCTTTTAGTTTCCTATATGCACAATATATCAAATTTTCCATCTTTAATTAGTTCTTTTAATATGTTATTTTCTCTGAGGAACCCAAACCTCTTATATGTCTGCAGGTTTGAAATTCAATAAGAATATTTTTGCAAAAAATTAGATCTAAATTTGAGACCTCACTTTTTTCTCAAAAAAAATATTAGTTATTCCTAGATATTCATAACTGAAAATATACTTGATGTTAGACGTGATAAACAACACGCTCACACATAGGTGATAATTGGTTTCCTTGTGTCCCCAAGAACACCAACATCTAACCCACTTAGATGCCATCATTGAACAAATCTTTCAGAATTGATGCTGACTGGTTTCTAATTTCTCAAATTGGTTCTGCTAGTAGTAGTTTAGATTTATTGATTTGGATAAATGATGTGTCTTGCCTCTTTGTGTTGCCATGATTAATCTTGTCTAGGAAAGCACTTATGGATAGATGTGATTATTGTACAAGTGTTATTTTAAAGGAGAAACTTTTATTTGTTTATTCTTTAGTTTTAAACGGTTGAAGGTCAAATTAATCTAATCATTATATTAATTTGAGTCACATCTGCACTAATTGTGCAAAAAACCAGTTTGATTGATTCAATATAACTAGATTTGAGCTAGATGTTTCCTATTTTGTAGTTTGACATGATATGCTTGAATTAATCTCTAGCATGTCATTGTCCCATGGTAGCAAATAAGAAGCATCTATAGCAAGAACACCACACAAGGTAAATGGATTCTTTCTTTCAACCTTCAACTCTATTAGTGTTCATAACTCACTTATTTTTCAACTCCAATTAAATATTTATTAAGTAAAAAATATTATTGTTAATAGTTGAAGTTTATTTTTATATATAATATTATAATTACACATAAATGAATATGAAATTATTGAAATATAAACTCAAACAGTCAACATATACATACTTTTACTTAACATACTAATCTATAAATACGAGTTAGACTATTGTGAAAACGTTTGCACTTCGGCCGAAGTGCAAAAGTTACATATTTTATAATTTTTTGAGTTCAAAATTAAAATTTGAGTTGCTCAATAAATTCTTCATCTCAAAATCTCAAAGAAAATCAAATTTCATGAGTTTTGGAGCTTTCTAACTATTTTTATTTTTTTTAAAAAAAAGCACTGAAAAGATCATGTTTTTTTAATATTAAATTGGACTGTTTTTTTAATATTTAAAAAATAACTAGAAAGCTTCAAAAATCATAAAATTTGATTTGCTACAATCTTTTGAGAAGAATAATTTATTGATCAGCTTAAATTTAAATTTGATCTCAAAAAGTTATAAAATATGTAACTTTTGCACTTCAGCCGAGCCGAAGTGCAAATATTTTCACAATAATCTATCCCTATATATATATGAGTAAATTACACGAATGATTCTTCAAATAGTACTTACCATATTATTTTGGTCCTTACAGACTACAGTTTCAAAAGTATTTGGTCCTTCAAAGTATCACTTTGTTATCATTTTGATCCTTAAAAGTTTGAAATATAGCATTTTAGTCCCTGAAGTAACATTTCAATCCATAAGATTTTTAATTTGTACGTAACAGTCCTACCACTAATACCGGTTGCAAAAACTAAATAAAGATGCACGTTCACATCATAATAATACATTTTGATAATCATAAAAAATAAATATTATTTTAGTGGACTTATGATGATTTATCATAATTTATGAGACTTTAATGATTAAAAAATGACGTCATTGTTGGAAAAAAAATTCTAGTAATTGTTGAAAGTAGGAAGATTTGGGAGGGGATTCATGTACTGAAATTATAAATTAATGATAATTTAGGACTAAAATGACAATACAATCATATTTTAAGAACTAAATTAATACTTTTGAAACTTTAAGAATCAAATGATAAAGTAGTGATACTTTAAAATTAAATTACTTAGGTAGTTTACTATAAATATAACTTCATTAGCTAGTAACCCATGCAAGTATAATTTCTAAAATGGATAAAAACAAGTGTTATTATATATATATATATATATATATATATATATATATATATATATTTTATAATTTTCTTTGTCGGCATGTTGTCAATTTGTTATCATACTTAAAATGTTTTTCGTATCGGATGTCATGATCCTCAGTTTATGAATGGTAATAGTTGCCAATGTTTTTGCTAAATTTTCAAAATTACTGAAAATTTGGCTAAAATGTGTTATTCAAAGGAACTAGAATAAAATAAAAATATTCCTAAATATATATACAACTAATATTAATAGAATTAATTGGTTGTTGGAGATTAGATGCTATTTGCTTTCTTGTGATAGCTATAGTTTTTTTAGATTAGATGTTGAGGGACATGTTGGGAACAAAACTACAAAAGTAATAATCAAATTCATCCCCTCTAGCAACTTGAGATTATATATAAAAGGAAAAGTATTTGCTGACCCATGTTTCACCCCCAGTCAATGTTCTAGTAAAGGACCTCTCCTAAAGTCAAAGCACGGGATCCACGTGAGACCCACGCATTAGTGAGAGTGGAGAAAATGAGGAACAAAACAGAAGACATTGTATCATTGCTCTATATAAAAACTAGCACTAAATATAGACTATCTTTCCTCAAAAAAAATATAGACTATCTATCTTTCACTATGTGGTGCTTTCACTACAGTTGCTTTCAGTCATGAGAAATTTGGCATATGTCTACCAACTACAAAGATACTCATTCCGTTTTGTTTGTCTTGCTACTTGTTAATTGTTAAATTAAACGAAGCAATGCAACTATCATTTCCCTCCAAATCTTGCATCCAAATCTGCTGCTTGTATTTGAGCCAAGCAGGATTTGATTCAGAATCTTGCTTGTCTCGATCTGACCGTTACGATCGATCGACCGTCACGGACGGCTATGATTTGATTCAGAAAGCAAATGTTTTGACCGTTAAATAAGTTTTGAACGGTCCAGATCGAAATAATCAAGAAACAAGAAAGAATTTGACAAGCAGCGGATTCGGTTCCCCATATCTTAGACCGACCACAGAGCGTATCTTCACAACAACTTCTATCCAAAATGTATCTCTTACATGCATCCAAGACAAATAATGCATGTTTGTATATTTTACTAAAGAAAAGAATCTCTTTGTTGGAAAAATAAGGGGCAGACAATGACATATATAACAAATAAGTTGTCTAAGTACAGCTAAAACTATGCATTTTTTTTAATAATGTCGACATAGCAATGACAAAACCAATGCATGCATGTTATTTAATAATAATATTGAACCTTTTTGTATGAATCGGAAAACTATTTATTCCAAGGTTTAAAATAGCGGTTTGCGTGATTTAGAGGTGAATGAGTGATTTAGCGTTTAGAGTTTTATTGGTGATATAACTGTTGATAAACTATCATATCGATATTTATATCATATCGCTTTATTTCAATGAATAAAGTATAAATTATAGTTAATACAATTTATATGCTTAATAATAATATATAATAGTAAATTGTTATCACAAAAGATATTTTCAAAGATTAATATATTTAAGCAAGTATCTTAGTAGTTCAGAAGTACAAAGAAAAAAATAAGAGAAAACCTAAAACTTGATTTGCTAAAAAATAACAATTAATCAACAAAAACAGCTATATCACCGGTAAAACTGCTATATAGTTGCTAAAAATACTATATCATATCCGCTTTATCGCCTGCTAAATCTATTATATCGTAAAAAAAACCTCTAAAATCGTATTTTTCAATATATCTTGCGTTATAGCTTCAAAAATGCTAAAACCGCTATATTGTCGTTTTATCGTCACTATTTAAATGCTTGATATTCAAATCTTTCATGAATATTTTTACTCGGCTTTTAACAATATTTAAATTTGTGTATTTCTTCTATCTAAAAAAAAATGTATATTTCAGAATACACATTTCATCGTTATTAAATAATTATACAATACCATTGCATAATGCACACTACCTATTTCAGTTTGCACATATTAATGCATGTCATGTGTTTTGACCAATTCAGGATGAGATTGAATCAAGAAATGCAACATAATAATTTGATATTATAATAAATTGAAAATTCAGTGACAAGTGAGCAACAAATTAAATAAAATTAAATATGACCAACTATATTAATTATAGACGAAATTGAATAATTTGTAGAAACACTTGCCTGTTTAGTACGTACGAGGAACATCACTTGACAATTCTTTATTTTGACAATATTTAAAATTAAGTAAATAAAAGTTTTCAAGTCCAACATTATAGGCATGGTTTATATTCATCCATATATCATATCTATAAACTACAATGTGATTTGGTGCTTGTCTTATTATATACTAAGCAACATTTTGAAGAACAGAATGCGCTTGACGGTCGACGAGAGAGTACTGTTAAGCGACTAGTCATTATGCAGCTGATTAATCGGATTTTTGCGGACAATTTAATATTTTAATACAAAATATTAATAATTCAAATAAAAAATAAATTGTTATATAATTACTATTATAATATGTATTTTCTTATCTATGAAAATATAAAATACTAATATATACAAAGATCTCAATTAATAATTTTAAATATTTTGAAATTGAATATGTACTTTTATAAAATTATACGTTCTAATATATGTATTTTCTCATATAAAAATATTGTTTCTCATATTTTGGAATTGTGAAGCATGTAAAGTGTAAGATAAACAAATACTTTTTTTGGAATTTCAATTAAGTAATTTATACAATAAATACACTATCGAAAGATCAATTAATTAATTAGAAATAAATAGTCATAACATGATTTTTGGAAAAAGTCAGAATGGCATACAAGAATTGATCTAATATGAAAGTTCATGGTAGTATTTGTCAATATTTGAATGACTAAAAAACTAAATTCAAACTAAAGTTTCTAAATTCTAGTTTTTAGAGAAATTAAAATCATCAGAGTTCGAATGAAACTTTTATAGAAAAAAAAGCAACAATTTATTGTCTAATTTTTTTAATGGATTTTGGCGGCCGACTAATGGTTCGAAACCTCAAAATATCCTCCAAATACACTATATGCAATTGTTTGATCGCCGACTCCGAATAGTCGGCCGACTAATAGGTCACCAAGATTGTTTTTGAAAACACAGGTATTAAGTAATTTGAATTTTAACGGTCAAAAAATCTTTTTTGCATTGTCAGACACTACTAAAATTACATGAACTTTGATCTAGAACATATATAATTGCAATAAAAGTAAATCTATGGTGCTCCTCAAAGCACTAAAGTCTCATATGTTCTTAACTAAAAAACATGCTTAAATATTTTTTAAACTTTGATTTATCATGCTCAATAAAATTTTATATCATAATTTTGTAGGTGACAAAAGTTTTCTGTTTTTGAAACTTTTAAGTACAATTGTTTTTAAAGTGGCTCCTAATAAAAAAAATAATCAATGTTACTACATAAAATTAGATTACTTTCAAATATTCAAAACATATACTTAAAAAACTCTAAAAAATAAAAAATTGCCCCTTACTAGATTTTGATATAGAAAAATTATCGAGCATGATAAGTCAAAATTTAAACGTGACTAGAAATGTTTTGAGTTAAAGAGTACAAAATATCTCGGTGCTCCAAGAAGAAACATAGATTTACTCTTACAGTAATAAATATACGTATTAATTTACTTTTTTCATTCTATTAACATTTAAAAAAATTGTTTTTAAAATTATAAAAAAATATTATACCTATTTTAATTTTGGACAAAAAATGCCTTCCGGGAACAAAAAAGGACTCGATATGTTTATAAATTATAACCCGCGACATTGTACATTTGTACAACAACCTGAAAAAAAAGTATAATTTTATAATTAGCATCGGCAATTTATACTATGTTTGTTTGATGCTCATGCACATGAAATATAAGTTTATTTCTTTGAAACTTTGAACTCAACATTGAACATACAGTTAACTCTTATAACCGAATCTGCACTCAAATTAAAAAAAAAATGGCTAAGTAAGAGTATAAATAATTAAATACGAGTGATGAGATTGGTGGGAGAGTATTCTTTTAGTCCGTTTTTAGTTTTAGAGGCGTTATCTGCGCTCATAAAATCAAGACCGTTGAATAAATTTGAATAGCTGATCGTCAATTACATGATTTAAGGAAGTTTTTATATTATAAAATTAGATCTGTTCAAATCAAATCAGACGACATGTATTTTGTGGTGCTCTTTGCACCACTAAAAAAGGGTATAGCAGATTTCGTCACGAGTTTGGTTTGGGCGTTTGTGCTAGTAATAACAGATTTTTGTGGGCCCAACTTAAAGAATTCGTATTTTCTGAAATTACAATACTTGTCCGTCTCCTGATTCTCAACGCTACTACAACGTTTTTGACCTGCCGACACAGTAATTGCTACAACGTTTCTACAGTGCTCACTCAGTAAAACTGTCCATTTCCTCCTGAAAATTTCTGACCAGTTCAGAACATACATATTCCAACTTAAAAGCCCAATCGAAGTGAATCAAACGAAAAAAAAAATAGAATACCGTTGTAAGATTTAATGCCATAGATTCAAATTGGTTGTCCATCCCAACTTGAACCTCTTCATAGGATGTAATCCATTGTGTCTAATCTACACTCTCTTCATTTATTCAAAAGATTAAAATAAACATAAGCTTAAACTTTCAAAATTAGATTATAGCCGTTAAATGAAATAAATATGAATTACCCTAAATTGGTTGAAACCCCCATAAACAGGCTTCTTTGACTAGCAACCAAGTCTTAGTAACCTGACAAAATACAGTTCATGTTTAAATAATTCGAGATGAGTCACTACTCACTAGACAATGATACACTAAGTCACTAACTAAAATAAAATAAAACACAGAAAACAGGATTACAAAATGGGCCAAATCTAGGCCTGATAAGTCTTTGGTAGTTAAACCACCATTTGATGACAACACGGATCCAGTACTATTGCTATTGCCTATGTATAAATGTACAAATTTACAATCCAATCCTTGAAAGAAAGGAATAAAAGTATAAAACCGAGTAAGCAGTAGAATTCAAAGTTGTATCTTGCTCAGAACAAGCTCACAAGATGAAAAGGGAAAAATGAAGCCTTCATACACGTGTAACACGTCCAAAAGAATGGGTCCATTACAAATTGGATCAAACACCTCTTTAATTTTTTCTTCTGACTTGTATTTTTTTTGAAGTTTTCAGAACAAATATTTAAAAGCACAGGTAATACTTACAGTTTTAGTCACCTATGAAATTTTTGGGAGGGATTTGTCTCTATCTTTTATTCTTTTTAATGGGCAATGGCTGTTTATGAAAAACTTCTGCTGAAATGTTGCAAACGTTCCTCTCCATTTTTTCAGAGAATGGAGGGTCCGGAACTCCGTAATCATTCTCCATTCGTCTAAGGAGGAGCGGGGATCATCCGCGCCTTTTGTGTCTTGATCGAACGGTATAGAAGATACAGGATGTATCCAGTTATTAACAGTTGAGAGAAAATGGAGACAGTAATATATATTTTTATTTAAATTTATATTTTCTTCCAGTGCAATAAACGGAGAGGATCGAGACAGTGGAAGCTCGCCGCCTAGCGCAACAATCACTCAATCCCTCCCACCCCCAAATCAAAACTAAAAAACTACTCTCCTCTTCTCTTTTCCTTCTCGATCCCTTTCGCCTCCGGCGACCGACAACTGCCGGTACAAACCCCATCCTCAACCGACGCGTGCCTGTAATCTCTGTGTGCTGAACAAAACCCCTCATATCATTTCACGCCTCTCTCCGCTCGATACCACCGGCGATCGTAGGTCTCTCTTCTGACCCGAAGCCAATGGATCGCCAGAAAAATCCGCTATCGAAACCTCACCTCGTCAAGTTACGGAGACGCGGCGGCTCCGTTTCGCGCGGACCCAAGCCTCCTGTTTCGGGTTACAACCCGTTTTCTCCCGAGTCAGAGCCTGACCCGCTACACGATCGAGTTCAATCCTGGCGCCCGTTTGTCTCTGGTGAGACATTTTCGGGCCCCGGTAGTAGAGAGGGCTCGCCACAGGAACCCTCCATTACTCCTGTGTTTTGTTTTAGTTCATCAACAATAGATGAAGGCGGCGATTTAGGTTTCAAATCTGTTAATGGAATTAGTAGCTCTAGTGCTTATAAAGCAACTGGTCAGACTGATTCGGGTCCCTTTACTTTTGGTAATTCCACCCAGAAACCACCAGAAAATAATAATATGAAAGATGGAAAGGAAAACAAACCGGCTTTTGTTTTTGGGGCTTCCGAGTATATGTTGGATCCGTCCAGTTTGCCTGAGAAGGTGCAAACTTGGCATCCATTTAATTCAGGTACTGAATCAAAAGGCAGTCCCACCCAAGATGATGGTGCATTTGTATTTGGTGAGAAATCGAATAGAAACCTTGGCACCGAAGAGAAAATTAAAGCTGAGAAGAGTTTTACTTTTGGGGGCAGTACTTCTGTGCCTGAAGATACGGATGCAACTGCAAGTGTTGATTCTGTGAGGGAAAAACTGGAAAAAACAGTTCATATCAGTAGTTTGTTTGTGACTGATGAGAAGGTTGGCAACGTAATTGGCAAATTTCCTGAGGATAATTCAAACCGTACAACCAATGAAGAGGAAACAGCAGGTAATTTTGTTCCTTGTTCTGATAAGGGTCCCGCTTTAACGCTTCCAGAAGAAATGAAGAAACTCAACTTACAAAATACAAACTTTTTTGATGGTATAGAAATTAGGAATGCAGATGTTTTGCCAGGTAAGGTAGAAAGGTTTAATTTGGGAAGTGGAAGCGGGAATTCAGAATCTATGCCCCCTGTATTTAAATTTGGAACAAAGGTAAATGAAAGCACTGGGTCTAGGCAGACTTCCAGCGAGCCCACTTGCTCAGAAAAAAATGTTTTTGGCTCTTCGGTTAATATATTTAGTGACAACATGAAGAACTTGAACTCAACAAAAGCGAGAGATAGTTATACTCCTGGCACGTTTTCTTTTAATATCCAAGATTGGGAAACAGAAACAAAAATCCCAGAAACTACACTTCCTGATGCAATGAAGAAATTGGAAATCGGTGCCAGAAAAAAAACTGGGTTGATGGATAAGAAGAGAAATAAAAAGCTGACTAGGCAGGGTAAACCTAAATCAGCCCAGGCCCATGTCCCTTCCTTCGTGCCAGGGTGCAGTGGCAGAGCAAGTTCGTCTGAAAAAGAGGAACAAGTACCATTAACAGAACCAGAACTAGGTTCGCCAGCTGGTTGTTCTCCCATGGATTGTTCACCATATCGAGAAAATTACCCATCTGATGACACACACAGGTCTACTTCCCTGGCAGTAGAAACAGAAATTGAACTTGCCTCAGCAGCTGAGCAGCTTAAGTTAAAGGAGGAAAAGATAAATGAAAATGAAAAGCCTAGTAGCAAGAAAGTGGACAAGAAAGAATTAAAAGGTGAAAGTGATGAACTTTCTGCTTCAGGCATTAGTTTGAATCTTGATGGTTTTAAATCTGGACCAACACCTGTGGCCTTTAATGTGGGAAGCAAGGAGGATGCCACAGAAAGCATGGATTACATGGGAACTAGTTCCGTTAATGTTGAAACAGAAAATGATGTATCTGAATCCAGTTTCAGATTTACCTCATCGACTTCTGCTCAATGTCCTGCACCAATAATTAGAAGACATTTTAGGAGGAAAAACAGGGTAATGAGAGGTTCGATGGAGAGTAGTGCAGATCAGGTTACCAGCAGTTATGTCCAGACTAGTAGCCAATGGACCAATGCGAGTACATCGGAGACAAAGGAGACTGCAGGATCAAGTGTCCCGACAAGAACTACAAATGGTGGTGCTATGGAGGCTTGTGAAAAGTGGCGCATGAGGTTTTTAACTCAACATATATTAGTTAATATCAATCATTCAATACAGCAAATGTCAAAAAGATGTTTTTTTTTTGGTTAGCAATCGTTTGAGACTTAAATTTTAACTCCATCTAAAAAGCCAAGAAAGCAGGGTCTGCTTTCTAAAAATTTGATCTATTATTTTTGCTGTGTTGTTAGTGAGGCTGGTACAAATCCGTTACCAACTCTATGTATCAGTATCATAACCAAACCTGGACCTCTCCAAAACAGTACTGTACAATACATTTATGCTACAACATTGCCCCTCTCCTTGGAAATCATTGAGCCCAATATCTGTTAATTTACTGAAAGGGCATCTTTGAATATTTTTGTTTCTATGCATTGATCCTAATATCTGTTAATTTTAACCAGGGGAAATCAGGCCTATGCTGATGGTCGTCTACAAAAGGCCGAGGAGTACTACACTCGTGGGATAAACTCTGTTACTTCTGAAGAACGTTCTGGAAGCTGTGCCCGGGCGCTGATGCTGTGTTACAGCAACCGTGCAGCAACACGCATGTCACTAGGAAGAATGAGGGAAGCATTTGTTGACTGTCTTATTGCCTTGGAAGCCGATACTGGGTTTCTCAGAGCTCGTGTTAGAGCTGCAAAGTAAGTGCTTAGTAATTTGGGGAACATTGTGGTTTGGAGCAAATAACGAAACTGTGCTAAATCCTGATTGGATGAAACCTCATCTATCTTTGACCATATTTGACTGGGGCAAAATAACTTCGCTGATAAATGTCTAATTGCGTGGTTGTCACTAAAAGTTTTGATGACCAGTTTTGTCGAATCAGTTACATCTTTGATTGTTCTTTTGAGAAAAGGAATGGGCTGAAGGAAATTGGCCAGGGTTATAAGGTCATAAAAGCAGAAAATTCATGTGTGCCCCACAAACCATGCATAATAAAGAAGCACAAGTAACTGGAACAAAATAGTAAATAGAAACTAAAGAAGAAAAAATAACTGTGGAGGAAGGAAGGCTATGCAGATGATGCTTTCATTCTTTTAGGGGTGCAGTTTTATTTCGCATTCTTGCTGTTGCACTTTAGTAGCATACACCAATGTAAATAAAAAAGGAACTTTTTTTTTCCGAGCGTCATCATATCTCTCATGGTGTTTACTTGTAAAGAAAGGTTATTAACATTCTTCTACTTCCAGCTGCCTGATTGCCTTGGGGGAGGTTGATGAGGCAATGAAGTACTACAACCAGTGTATTCAATCTGATGGTGTTGATTCAAAGATCTTAGCTGAGGCTAGAGAAGGTCTTGGTAAAATTGAGGTAGCATGATCTTGTGCCTTTATTTATTTATTTATCTTGTAATTTGCTTCTTCTTTGACAGATTTATTGTCAGTAGTAAAACTATTGGTGTCTCTGACATGCTGGAACATACTAGGACAGGTATCTTATTGGTACCGTATCCATATTTGGTATGTTATTTTGGTAGTTCTTGGCATGAAAAATCTTTTATGAGTATTGAGTGAAAGACTCTAGTCCTAGTAATTGTACAGCTTAACATAATCGATTTTGTAGCTTGCCAATCAGTTATAGTCCCAACTAAACAATAGCAATTCCACAAGTTTTGAGGTCAAAGCGATTGACAAAGCACCAATGCTTTTGTGCAATAATTCTTTTGTCACAAAGTTTTCAGAATGCCCCTATTAATGGAGGCAAATTTAATCAATTACAAGAAAGTAAATAAGTGAATCATCTACATACTGGAGCAAGAATTCTCAACTTACATTACCATTTCTTTTTTCTTTTCTTTATAGAAATTCACTCAATATGTGGACCAAGCCACACAACTCTTACAGAAAGGAACATCAGCTGAAGTAACAAGGTTACTGGAATTAATCTCTGATGCCATGCTAATCGGTACTAATACAGATAGTCTTACAGAGATGAAGGCCAAGGCACTTTTTCTGGTATAACACCATATTTGTGATTATCTCATTGCTTGAACTAACTATATTTGCAGGTACAATACTATATTTATGATAGAATAGAACACTGATGTCCTTATTTTCTCCTTCCCTTTTGTGAATTGGCAGTTGCACAGGTATGAAGAAGTTGTTCAATTATGTGAACAAAGTTCAGAATTGGCTGGAAAAAATTCAAACTTTGGGAGGACTGGTGCACGGGATCCAAGGATTTGGAGATGGGTCTTCCTTGCCAAGTCTTACTTTTATCTGGGTAAGCTTGAAGAGGCACTCCAGGTTCTGAAGAAGTATGAGGAAGTGAAACCCTTTGATGATAGGTATTCTTCTGTATTTGTTTATTTTTGACAAAAGATAATTAAATGAACTTCTAAAGTGACTTAAATGCATTGTTTGCTGCCATCCTGAATGATTAGGACTTTACAGGTAGGTTTGCTGATATTTTCTTTGCCCCTTTTTTTCACTTGTTGGGTGTATGCATAAAGCATTGATTGAATGTGAACCTTTATCATTTCATTTTGTGAGATTTACAAACTATTATATTCTTTGAAGTAATAGAAATACTTGTAATTCTATAGGTCTTCAGAAATTTATCCATCTCCTGCTGTTATTGGCGAGCTCTTGCGCCTCAAGGTACACTTCTATTTGTATTCTTATTCCAGCAAAATTAAAGTCATAATTCCACCAGTAACTATTTTGGAAACTCTGACAGTATGGTTGCTCTCAGAGTTCAGTTTAATTTTTGTAAATGGTCCTTCATTCGGTCTTTAATTGAGTGTTTTTGGGCGTTTATTTCGGCATTAATTGAGTTATAATTGTGAAAAGTTATAAATTGGGTCTTAGCTCGTAAATTAAAATCCTAATTTAGAATTGTGGAATATTAGGATTCAATTAATTTTTTCTCTTCTCAACTGACTTGGAACTAAGACACTTGGTTTATTTGAACATGCTCGTTCTTAACTTCTCAACCAATGGTAAATTGGTTGACATTATAAGCACGAGTAATGTTAGTAAGCCTAAGCTCGCGAAGGAGGTTTGCGGGCTTGAAGCTCAAAGATGTCAGATTACCTTCAAACTGTGAATTTGAACAATTGACCTTGATCTACATTTGAAGCCAAGTGTTTTCATTCCAAGATTCTCATTTTGTGAGTTGAAGTGTAAGATAAGGAGATTTGGAATTGTTGTTGAAAATGAATTGCCAAAAGAAGTCATTATCCAACCTATTGAACTGTCAAGATGTTGGATGCTTAAACTGTCTTGTAAATTGATATCAACAGTTTATATCAGCCATTTGAAGCTGGTCGGATGTTTTTTAGTTTAAGTTCACAAAACCCATTTGTGAGCTTATGTTCATACTAACTGAACTTCCATATGCAGTCTTATCTTTGCTGATGTTTGAATTTTTAATGTAAAATTACATATATATACATGCAGGATCGTCTCTAATCTTTCTTAATTTCTTTTCAGACAAGTGGGAATGAAGCATTTCAAGCTGGGAGATATGCTGAGGCTATCGAGAGTTACACTTCAGCTCTGACATACAATGGCAGTTCTCGCCCTTTCACTGCCATATGCTTTGGAAACCGTGCAGCTGCATACCAAGCCCAGGGCCAGATCATGGACGCCATTGCTGATTGCTCATTGGCTATAGCTCTGGATCCCAATTACGCCAAGGTCTGTTGCATTTTTCAAAGCCTGGCAATCTTTGTTTGCTATCCTTTTGGTGTTGAGCATATCTGATTTTCTTTAGTTACTTTCCAGATAGACAGTTCCGTTTATGTTGTTAGGGTTATGTTCTGATTTTCCAGGTAGACATTTTTGTTTAAATAAAGACAGTAAGTTTGATTCATTTATCTTTTTTGTGATCTTTTGTGCTTGGTTTATTTAAAGTATAGGTGCTAATTTTGGTGTGGTACTGTGGTGTATTCCACATTATAATGAAGTAAACAGTCGAACTTGAAAACTGAAGGAACTGAGAATTATTAGTAAAAAACAAAAGTAACAGTTATTTTTCCTTCTTTAAAAAAAAAATTCAGGCAATTTCCAGAAGGGCCACCCTGTATGAAGCAATTCGAGACTATGGCCAGGCTGCAAATGACCTCCGTAGATTGACCGCACTTCTGGAAAAACAGTCTCAGCCAGCCTCTCATGGGAAATCATTGAAAGGCAACACAGAACTTCACCGTGCCTCAGCCAGGCTTTCTTCAATGGAGGACGAGGCAAGAAGGAGAACTCCCTTGAACATGTACTTGATTCTGTAAGTTCTGTTGAATGCTTACCTTTTTAATAGTGTTTACATCGACCATTTTATTTAGCAAGTCCCTGTGTTATCAAGAATTGCAAGCAAGTTCCTGTGTCATCTTAAAACACTAATGGTTAGTTTATTTCTTTTAAGATAACTTCTATGTAGACTGAATTCTCATAGCCTAGACTTCGTAATCTTAAAAGCAGCAAGTAACTTGATTAGAATTCCTTTTACATTATGAGCTTCTCACAAGCAGTGGAAGCAGATAGGCGTTTCTACGATTTTGTCATGGGGCAGAGGCTTCAATAATGGAACATACTCTTTTATGTTAATCTGACAGAGTAAATTTATTTTATGTATATACTAAAACAGGGGGATAGAGCAAACTAGCTCCGCTGCCGATATAAAGAAGGCTTACCGCAAAGCAGCATTGCGGCACCATCCTGACAAGGCTCGCCTCTTTTCATGTTTATCATACACTCTCTGGTGTGAATTTTTTTTCACTATATTAAAGTATTTGTTCATAATTCAGGCTGGACAATTCCTTGTGAGAAGCGAAACTGTAGATGACACTCTTTGGAATGAGATTGTGCAAGAAGTGCACAAAGATGCCGATCATTTATTTAAAACTATCGGGGAAGCCTATAATGTTCTTTCTGATGAAACAAAGGTATTATCTGTTTTCACTTGAGACATTTTTGTGTTTACAAACTAGTGCTTAGAATGCTGTACCTTGTAGTTCTGTTCGAACATAATTGCGATGAGAAATTACCGTGAAGACCAAATCTAAATAACAAGTCTTAGGTGCTTTTTTGATCTGGCTTCATTTATATTTATAAGTTGAAGCTATATGTTTCTGAACTAATGTGAAAATGCTAGTGAAACTTTTGTCCGTTGTCCTTAGCATTGCTTTTCTGCAAGCATTTCCAAGCATGTGGGGGATATCATGTGCAAATAACCTAGAATTGTGGTTTTATTCGTGAAAGCTCCAATTAATGTAAATTCTAGGAGACTTGAAAGATTAATGAAAAGGATGGTGCTGTTGATGCAGTGAAAATGTGTCATGTCTTGTAGGACACTGCTAGGTTCCTACTATATGGTCAGTTTCTTACAATGTGCATTTTGCAGAGGTTAAAATTTGATGTCGACGAGGAGGTTAGGTCAGGGAAAAGAAGCCATTATAACGAGTACGAAGAGTACAGCAAACGGTATCATGAGAGGTCCGGCTCGAGGCACAGTTGGAAGTCCCATCACCACTGGTCGGATGATTACTATTGGTAAATTGTTTTGTGCAAACAGCTTTACCATAAAGGAATGCAATTGGTGGAGATCTCAGGTGGGAAGATGCAAAGTCTGGTGTAATTGGAGTTCTCATGATTAAGATATGGAGGTTAGTTACAAGAACCCAAGCCTAAACCTGGATAGAATTATGCTCCCAACTGATTACTGTCAAGGATCTTCGTCGATTGGAGAAATTAATGACTAATGGTTTCTATCAAAAAAATTAATGACTAATGGTGGTACAGGTTTATTTATTTCCTTTTTGTCCCTTTTTGTTTCTCTCAGGGTTTGAAAGGAGGCTCACTTTTGGCTGTTTTGTTAGACCAAGCAAATTCTGCTTGTCATCTATTGTATTTGTACTGCACTTCATTTTTTGTATTTTTTTTGGCAAATTATGTATCACCATCAAGGCAGGTTCACAACACAAGCATGTTGAGACTTGAGACGCGTGCAGTGTGCTTGTAAATTATCATTCAATGTCAAATTCAGTTTATAAATCACGTTTCATATGACGAGATACAGCTGAAAGTAAATTTTGTTCATCAACTCAACAATACAACACGTTGGCTCATGAGCAGTGTGTATACGACTTGTGCATGCCTCATCGATCCTTAAGAGTATGCTCTACCCAGAGATGATTTTGATTTCCTTTTGATCTGTTTTAGCAGTTGAGCTTTAATGTTTATCACGAAAGGAAGGCATAAAAGACATAAAAATAAGCTTGAAGTCTCTAACTCGTCTAAAAAGTTGATTGGGGGCTAACTGGCTTTGTACTTCATCACAAACTATTCACTAAACTCCAATTTCTCTCAAAGTCGCAGAAATTTCACCATGTTTCAATCAATTCATTTTGTCGTCTTTTTCATTGAAATAGTCGAGCTTTGTTTGCCTTTGGTCTGAGAAATTTGGTAGATTTATTTGCAATGAGCCGTGAGCCACTTAAAACGTCTGAACCTAATTATTTATAACATGACAAACAATTTATATTGGTCAACAAATGGTGGTCCACTTTTTCTATCTTAATTTGTGGCAAACAAAACATGGTACATTGTTTCTTGCCAAAAACATAATTAAATCTCAGCATGAAACTTCCCACTAGATGTTAAATTGAATCAACCACCTTCCTGCCCCATATCCAAGTGGCACATGTATAGAAACTGTCTTGCAACCATGGATGAGGCCATCGATATCGCAGTGTTAAAACACAGTTACACAGGATTGATCCCAGCATCATTAAAAGTTGGCTATGAATAATCAAACACTCTTCCAGACGATCACTGTCTAATATTTTCTTCTACTGGCACAACATAGTGAGTCAGCATCTTCTTCTACTGGGCTGAAATCAAACGGTTGATGAATTGCCCGGAGAGGGGGGGGGGGGGGGGGGGGGGGGGATATGGTGGAGCACAAATCTTGAGACAAACGGACAGTAGATGATCTTGTTTGCAACAGTGTGGAGTGTCGATTAACAAAATAACATAAAGCACAAACTGATCTAAGCTTTGTTATACATGATGCACCTCAGGCACATAATTACTGGCACCACATGCTATGTTTTGATTTGGAAGGTACTGTAAAGCCCCAATGATCAAAATCACATTACCAAATCCTCAAATGGTCAATGTTGGTGGCTTTAACAACTTTATTCAAATTCTTCTCAAGTCAAAACAACTTTTTTTTAATCATTTGTACCTTGAGCAGTTTTTAACTCCCAGTCATCCTATAATCCAGCTTAAACCATGATCAATTCTTCTGCATCTCCATTCATTATCATCACAAAAATATTACAAAATGTATCTGCAACTTTGTCTCACAACACAGTGACGAAGGCATCAGTTTGTTACATGTGTGGCACTTATATTGAAACTGGATAATTAAGTACATTCCGCGTAGGAGTAAATTTACTCGTGGAAGAGACCAACATAAGTACATAACAAGTCAGATCCAGCATAATAGCACCAACTTAAGTTCAATCAAACCCCACAAGGAAATAGAAAGAAAAATGCAGAACAGGCAAATTATATTCTATGCATAATAAAGGAAACAGAAATTTCAATTAGGTGATACAGAGAAAATAGAATTGGAGTGGAGATGATCTTACCAAAGTGGTATGTACAAATAGTTCAGTCAATAGAAAAACTAACCCAATTAAAGTACAGACAGTTAATAGTTCAACCTTATTCATCTGTCTTACCAATTATCATGCTCATGAGGTCCCTTGCATCATTGATTCGACCCACTTCCAAAAGAATTTCTAATACCGGAGAGTAGGCAACTAAATCGGTTTGCACCCCTTCTTGCTTCATTCTTCGCAGCAAGCACATAGCATCATCTACCTTTCTGTTCTTAACATAAGCTTTAATTAAGGATGCATAAGTTGAATAATCTGGTCCTACATCACCAAGCCGCATACTATCCAGAATATTCATCACATCGTTAATTGTACCATCAGTTGAATAGCCGAGAAGTAAAATTCCATACAAAATAGTATTGGGTTTGATGCCTCTGCCAACCATCAAGTCAAACAACTTGTGAGCTTCCTTGCTTTGGCCTTGTTT